>WEIT01010407.1:15509-31053 GCA_013389985.1 Dryoscopus gambensis | reverse complement strand
GCTCCGCCCGCGACGGGGAGGGGTACCGCGGGCCCGGGGACCGCCTGTGCGCAGCCCCAATAACCCAGCGCGTCCTCCCGCTAAGGCAGCGCCGGAGCGTGCAGCCGGCCACCCCCCTCCCCTCAGCCGAACTCATGGCGCGGGTGCCCGCGGGTGCAGCTGAGGAGTCGCAAATTCACCAGCCCCCGTTCCCCGGGCCACTGCAGCACCGGCGCCCGAGAACACCGCGGTGCTGTCCCCGTGCACCAGGGACCGCCTTCCGTGTTCCCGGGTACACCCCTGGCTCTCCAGCTTGGGACAGGGCACTTGCCCGCAGCTGGATGTGTGAGAACTCAGCGCTCCTTGTCCCAGCGCACACAACTGGGAAACCAGTGTAATCCCAGCATTGTCCAGTTGCCCATAACCTCCAGTGCTGGATCCTGCGGGAGATCCTGAGGCCCTTGCTGGCTCTCGGGAGGTATCCGCCTTTCCCCAGCGGGACGTGGGAGCCACGTGTTACGGATATCCCCGCATCCGTGGACATGCCAGTCCCCTGCGCCCCTGGCACAGTCTCTTTGCACACCCATCCCATGCACTCTGGCTGGGCAACACCTTCCTCTCGTCCATGGGACGGCTTCCCCTTATGTTGCGACTTTTTGGAGCACTGTGCACACCCCCATGGGGTAAAGCGTGTGCCCCCTCTCCTCTTACGCTAGTGCTGGCACGGTAAAATTTTCACTCTTGCACACAGGTTTTCAGCACGCAGGAGGCGTGTGGGGTGCTTGCATCCATCCCTGTCTGTGCTCCCAACCCTCTCTGGGGAACAAGCACCAGACAGCTGTGGAAACCCTTCTCCCCAGATGTGCAGCCCCTGAAGTTGTGCGCTGAGTGGATGCTAGGGCATTTCTTGGGCTCCGTGCCCGTGAACCAGGCACAGCTTTTCCCACCATGCTTCTGCTGCCAGTGACTGATGGGCGAAATAATCAGTGGGATGAGGGGGAACACTGGACACAAGGATAAACCATCTGCTCGCTGCCCCTGCCTGCCTTGCCAAAGCTACCGGTGTCGGGTCTTCCCTCTCTGCTGAGAAGGTGCATTGGGACAGGGGGCTGGGATTGCCCTCATTTCCATGTGTGATTATCAGAGCAGAAACGGAGCTCTGAGCAGCTCGAGAGGAGCTGGAGCTCTGGTAGGCGATGCCTGTGAAACTGCATATTGTCTGTTGGTGTTTGTCCTTCCAGCCACCCTGGGCTGTGCATTCCTGTCCTGGGCTTTGTTTTATGAACTTTGCTCTCACGAGCAAAATGGTCTCAAACCTGCCAGATTCAGATTCAGGTGTCAGTAATTTTTCCTGGCGCGTGACTGAGGTTTTTGCGGCACACTTTGCTGCTTTCTGCAGCGGAAGCACCGGGACGGGCACAGATTATCTGGACAGGGCTGCCGCAGATGCTCTGAGAGCCCGGCCAAGGGGACTGGGCTCTGTGACAAGTTCAGAAGTAGCAGCAGCTCTGACCGAGTTACAGAAGGAAATGCCAGGGAATTTGAGCTCCATCCAGAAAGGCTGACAGACATCCTGCTGGGGAAAGCCGATAACCTTGTCACCCTTCTGCTCTTGCCTCTCAGTCTTCATTTTTATCCCATTAGAGGAGAACTGGCTTCTAGTTGTTCCCGTATTATGTTCTTGCCCAGTTCTGCTTTGATAGAAATGGTTATGAATGAAGCAGGATTTTTTTTCCATCTTAAATCCTGCTTTCTATCCATGGCAGCTGCCTGTTCTTCCTCTGCTCTTGTAAAAACACCCACAGGTTTCTCTGGGAGTGTCTGTGTCCCTTCTCTTCGGTAAGAGAGACAGATGGAGCTGAGAGGTGTGTCCTCCACTGCCTTTGGAAACAGGTCAGATCAAATTAGTATCAGGCATCATTTGCTTTCCCACGCTTTGGGAAGACTTCTCTCGCTTTCTCCTTTTCCTCCTTTTTCTCCTATTCCTTGGATGTGGCTATGGTAGGATAGTCAAGCCATATGCTGCAGAGAGGCAGGCTAGGCTCCTCTTCAACACCGTGGAGCTCTGACAAATGAATTCAATAAATTGAATGAAATGCGTTCGAGCATTAGACATTATCGTGGGAGTTCAGTCAATGCCAATTGCTTGACGAGTTGTGGTGCCTTCAGGGACCACGCGCCCCAGCTGCAGTCAGTGGCATGGCACCCCACAGCCACAGAAAATACCCTGCTAAGCCTGGATGCCTTGTGTTCACAGTCCATCCATCCTGCTGCTGCTGCTCCGGCTGCCACTGCTTTGATGTGAAATGTTGCTTTGTCCTCTAGTCCTGGCCACTGCTTCAAATGGGAGCTCTGGTTCTTCTGCCAGCATGCTTTGGCAGGCTCCACCTGGCTCCTGCCAGGTGACACCAACGCGATTTGTCACAGTTGAAAAGCTCTTCCCAGCTCTCTGGCATCTTTCCATGCCAGACTAAAGGGCAAGGCACTGCATCTGCTGGAGCTGCAGAGGGAAGGTGGCCACTGGCCTGCCTGTCCCTTTTGTTTGTGGGACTGGAGCTGCTGTGAGAGGGAGGCTGTCCTTAGAGGGGCCTGTTTGAGCCAGGCGGGATCAGACATGGAGATTGGCAAGTTCTTTCTGGAATGCCAAAGCCTGCCTTGGTCAGGGGGAGAGCAGTGTTTTTTGTCAGTCCCAGGGCAGGTTGGTTGTGCCCCAAAGGAAATACTGGAAGGAAGGTATAAATGTAGAGGTATAAGGAAGGAAGGAAGGAAGGAAAGAAGGAAAGAAGGAGGAGGGAAGGAAGGAAGGAAGGAAGGAAGGTAGGTAGATGTGGGATGCCCATGTACACAAGTCCCATTCTGTTAGAACCCTGGATTCTGAGAGTTTTAATCTCTCAGAGCTGACAAGCACAGATCCTCAAGAATACACTGCATTTGATCTGAAGCCCTGGAAAAGGCTTCCAAAACTAAGTGATAACACTGAAATTGTTAGTGTGTAATTGATAGAAGTGTGTTATATCACGGTGAAAATACACAATTTTAGGTTTTGGGATATAGTAATATATATATATGCACAAGTAACAAGATGGTGGAATTAGGGTGGTGGCTAGTACCTCTTCTTTCTTCTTCTTTCTTCTCCGTTTGAGTAAGTTTGTAATTGGGTAAAAGAGCCCTGCAATGCAGAGACCAGGTCATTAGGTTATTGGGCTATAAGTAAAAATAAAGTTGTTGGCATAATATAATTGGATAGACTGATCTTCAAAAGGCCCTGAAAGAACTCAACCTTGGCCATTTTTCCATCTTGTTAACTAAGAAGCACGTTCTGTGTAGTTGTAATATAGATAAGGAATAATAAACATCCAAGTAGAAAGAAGAAACTGCGTCTCTATCCGGGCTCTGAGTAAAACAAGTAGGTAAAAGAAACAAGGAAGAATCCAACATCATACTAGTAAAACCCTGTTGCAGTCATTTCTGATATCCAGAGGGAAGAGCTAAGCCTCACACTTTCAGGGATTACTCTGACTGTAAAAAAGCAACAGTGCAGCCTGGGGACCTTTCCCCTCTCCTCAAACATGAGACTTACATTGTACTTCACAGAAAAAAAGACAATAAATCGTTCCAGCATGATGCCAACAGTCAGAATACTTGGCTTCTTCTATGCTCTCTTCCTGTTTAAACAGTTCCCCAGAGCAGTGTCTGACCCCCAGCCCCTCCTGATCTCAGACAGCATCTCCTCTGTACCCTTTCCTTGCATCTCTTGTCCCCTCCTGTCTGTTCCCAAACACCTTTTGCTGGTTGCTTCCCATTCAGCTGAGCAAGCTCAGCTCCACCTCCCGAAGCAGCCAGCACCCTTGCTCCAGGAGGGGCAGCCTGCAGGATGAGACCCCTTGCAGTGTGCACCTGCTTTATTTGTAAAGCAACTGCACAGCCTTTTAAAAGCCTTTTAAAGAAGCCACCTCTATGGTGTCACGCTGAGGAGCAAGGTGCCAGCAGTGACAGCTCATGCTGGCATTTGTTCTGCAAGGAACACAGAAGGCAAAAATGGCTTTTTTTAGGTAAATGGTGCCCCAGGGCAGCACTGGCTGCAGGGGTGAGGTAGGGCACGTCTCTGTGGTATTTGCCAGATGGTGGCCCTTCGAGGATACCAGCCGGTGGTGCAGCGTGTGGCAGCTGGAATCCAGCCAGACCCCTGCATCACTTTTTCCTTATTTTTTTTTTACACCCCCTTTTCCTCTCTTGCAAAAATAAAGCCTACGTGAGGTCCAGCCTGATCCCTGCCTCCTTCCCTCTCTCCTGCAAGTTCCATGTTCCAGCCAGCACTGCCAGCGGCCAGCATGGGCTGCTTGAGGGAAGTTAGCAATAGCCAGTTCCCAGCAGGCAGAGTTCCTGCACACGATTTTGCATTAGTCAGAGCATTGTTTCTCCTGCTGCAGCACAAGCCTTTTCTGGGAAGGATTTTCTTTACCAGGAGGGGCATGAATGTAGTGTGAGAGGAAACACACTGATCATTTTTGCCCGGAAGCCCAGTAGTAAGCATTTCCCCACGTTTTTACATTTCTGGGAAATACTCATTTGTGTCTTTCAGAGGGAAGAAGCATCCTTGTGGAAGGGGCAAGGGGGAGGGAAGAAATCAGGCTGCCATGTAATAGATAATGTTTTATGAGTGCTGCTGGCCATTTGTGCATTGACCATTGCTGCTGGTGGATCCAGGACACCAGCTTGAAACCCCACATTTTGATTTCACTGGGAAGGGTCCAGCAGGAGCCATATCAGAAACTGACGGCAGAAGCCACATGCTAAGAATAATTATGACAGAACCTGTCTGCATGGAAACTCCCCAGAATTTAGAAACTGGAGCATTTCTGTCCATCCAAACTACTTTAAATTTGAACTCCAGAAGAAAATGGAGAACTAAGAGTGTATCACTGCATAAAACCACGTTGCACCCACATCCTGAAGGTCATATGGCTGAAGCTGTGTGATTATACGGTTCACATGATAGTAGGAAGTTTATAGCGCAACTACAGAACCGCTGGTTTGTAGCAGCATTGCTGCAGCAGCAGTTTCTACTTACACGTACTCAGTCATAGGTCTGGGATTGCTCCCACTGCAGGTCTGCCTGGCACGGGCCAGCTGCCCTCGTGGCTGTTTCTAGATGTCCCTGCACTTCCTTCTGCTTGTCTGTGGCAACATCCCCTCTTAATTTCTTGGGTTTGGTAGAAACAGACTCAAGAAGGATCATGGCTGGATTCCTGGACATGGCTGCAGCTGTTCTTTGCAGGTGTGTTCTGGCAGCCATCAGCTTTTTTGGGGAGTAAATCCTCATCTAGCACGTGACGCTGACCGGCAGCTGCCAGGAAGCTGCGCAGCATCTTAAACTGCCAGAGGTGTCCTGAAAGGACAGAGCTGCAGCGTGGCAGACCCTGCAGGCTCCCTGCAAGAAGCAAGCTGCTTGCCGATTACAAAGTGACAAAGGAAGAGAAAGGGACTCTCTGCGTGGATTCCAACCCTTTATTCCCAGTCAGTGGGTCAAAGGCAGAAGAGCGCAAATTACACTTGACAGCCTCTTTTATAGGGGGGCGAGAAAGGCAGAGTAAAGAGTAACAGCCTATGGGGTAAGGGCATGTAGGAGGCAACAAAGGGAATACAACCAATGGACAAACACAGGGGAGGGTTCAATTTGAAACAACCTATGGGATGTCGAGTACAGATGAACTTTCCAGAAAATATGAATAGGCAATGAAGGATATACATAAACATAAGGAATTACACAACTTGGGGTGTGGAAAAATGGGACCAATAACAAAACCACATGCAAACTAAGTACCTGGGGGATCTTGGGTGTTTATCACAAACTCACCCTAACCAGATATTATACTTCTGTGCTTTGCACTTTGGACCACCAAGCTGTAATCTGAGTGTCTCTAGCTACATGCATAGCCACAAGCAGATTGCAGGTGTGCTTTTCCTGACTGTGGTGTTTCTTCTTTTGTTCCTCCAGACCAGTCTAAAATCTCAAACACTCCTATTAGGCTTTGGCTTTTGTGTCATGAGTTGGACAGTGTACTTTGGACTGTACCAGGAACTCTTACATGGCAAAGGTGGAGCTGCACTGACTGTACTAGGATTCCCATTGCCTGGCCAAGGTAGGGAATGAGAGGGGGATAATCAGTCATCCCCTTACAGCCTTGGGATATTACTTACTTGAGCTGTAGCCCAAGTGCAGTGGTGCCATTGTTGGTGGACTTCTGAAAATCCCATTAATTGCCAACCTGGATGCTGGCCAGGATGGAAATTTACCAAACTAAAGCAAATCACCTTGTGACCCTATAAACAGCAGTCCTGAGTGAGGCCCTTTGAGCTGAAAACCCTGCCCCTGCCATGCTGTAGGTGGTATGGAATCAAACAGTCGTTTTTGTTATAAGAAAAAAGGAATGGGGAGGGAGGAACATTAGGGTGGAGTATTTAATACCACCACATCACAGCTGGAGAGTGTGGTTTCCAGCATAAAGCCCCTGGATGTTCGGGGGCTCTTCCCTCAGAAGCAGGGAGGTGGGGGAGTGTGAGGCCTCAGCAGCACTGATTCCTTTCAGACAAAAAAGAATTTCTCCAGTTTTTTCCAGGTTTTATTTTCCCCCTGTCCCCTGTTATTTGTTTGTCTGGGGGAGGGAGTTTTTAAACCACAGAGACTCGTTTGCCATATGGCCCAGAGTGGGAACAGTGGCCATTCCTTATCTGCGGATGAATTGGAAAAACCTCTTCTGCATTTGTGGGTTGAAGTTGAACCATTTACCTTTGTGTCTTGTGGCTCTAGTTTTGTTTTCTTTTAGTAAGTTGTTATTTTTTCATTTATATCTCTTTGCACTTGTCTTATTGGTGGAAGGTATAGAGGTTAAAATCTGATGGGAAGTAACTTATTTCAGAGTCTCCACCCCTTAAATTGTCTCAAACTGAGACAACGGTGCTAGAGACTCCACCACTCTTTTCTTCTTTACCCAGGACAGGATGTCACTCAGAGCTCGCAAACCCTCAAGTGAAGCTGACAACAGGACCTTGGTCAAAACCCTCCACTTCTTGAGGCTCAGCCCCGGCCCATTGAGAAATGCCAAGCATTTTCATTTCACTGAACATGAGGGGAGGAAGCTTCAGTGTTATGTTGATGCATCTGTCAGAATTCACCCAAGGTTACAATCCTCCTCCATCACCCAAAAGCCAGCATTGCCTGTGATGCACAGCATCCACACATTCATTGCTGGAGCAGTGTTTCACACCTACTGGGCACAGGGAAAGAATAGGACACACCCCTGGAAGGTCCCCTGGGCTGCCCTGCAAAGGGCATGAGCTCTGTCAGGAATGGAGCAGGCTCTGCTGATGCAACAGAGAAGTCAATTTTGCAGTAAGAGTGGATGGTACAAGCTGAACACAGAAGGGAATGGTAGAGGGAAAGGGTCAGGTACAGATCACTGTGAGCACAGGAGTGAGAAGAAAAGAAGGGAGATGTGTGAGAAAGGTTGGTTGAAGGACAAAGGGGTGGGAGAAGAAAGAAGGGGAGGTGAGAGGCAAGGGTGGTGGAACACTGAAGTATTGCCTTAATGCGATAACCATCAATTAGATGACAGCAGAAAAAGTCACTGCCAAATGAGGCTAGGAAGCACAACCACAGAAAGCCGACTAAAACCCAACAGATCAATCAATTGGTCTGGGAACAATCAAGATGCCTGGAAGCAATGATAGGAGAAACCAGCATCAGCACGAAGCAGAGCTTTGTGGTAAGCCTTCCCTGGATTTCTGTGCTTGGCTTTACCACTGAGCACAGAGCAGTGTCTTTCAGCAAACAGGCAGGTCCTGTTGGAGTCATCTCATAGCTGTTTATGTGGTTGTCTTGTCCTACACAGATCAAGACAGAAATACTCCCTCCAGGAGGTTTATACATCCAACACAACACCAAGAAGTTTTATCTTGGTTCTGCCTTGGGTGAAGAGCACCAACAGCCACAGGTGGCACTAAACTGGGAGGGTGACTACCCTAACAAATGGCAGAACATCTGTCCAGAGGGGCCTCAGTCAACCTGAGAAGAAGCACTTTGTGGTGTCCAAGGAGGAGGGGAGCAGAGCTCTGCACAAGGTGTGACACAACTCTGTGCATTCAGCCAGGCTGGAAGATTCCCTCTGCCTGACAGCCCTGCTGAGAAGGACTTGGGGTTTCAGCAGACAAGGGGCTGACCGTTAGCCAGAAGTATGTTCCCATCACAGATAAGATAAACAGTCTGCACTAACAGCCACATGTCTAGCAGAGCCAGAAGAGTGATTTCTACTCACTCTGTCCAGAGCTAGCAAGGCCTCACCAGGATTCATCACCAGTGTTAGGTCCTTCAGTTCAGGAGGGATGTGGCAAAACAGGAGAGGAGCCAGCTGAGACTACAAAAATCGTTGGGGACCTGGAGCACAGTGCCTCTGAGGGGAGAGGGCTGGGCTTAGGTAGTCTGGTGAAAAGAAGGCAGAAGGGACATCTCCCAGGAGCCTGTGACTGCTGGAAAGGCAGTAACGGACATGAGAGCAAAACTCCTGCAGCATCAGGCAATGCAGCAAGGGATGACAGCCATAGAATGCAGCTTGGGAGGTCCACAAGTATTTCTCAACAGCAGGAAGTTTTAGTCTCCTGAAATACAATTTGCCTTTAGATTAAAGCCTCTTCGCTTACCCACCCAAAGCACCTTGCCAGAATCAAGGAAAAAAACAAACAAAAGAAAGCAACAAAACCCCAAACAGCCCAAGCCCCAGACACACTACTAATTGTATCTCCATCCTAATCACAGCAGAGGAGCACAATGCACGAGTCCATCTGAGCTTGCCAAGTTGCAAATGCTTGTCCAAAATAGCATCTGAAAGCAATTTGCAGTAATTTTCTATAAAAATACGTCATTGTCAGATCAACAGCAATGGGAAAGCCTTGAATTAAGACTACCTCCCTACTACCCCACAAATACCTTTTGTATAGACTGAAAGAACTGCTAAGAGCTCTCTCTTTTTGGTAGAATTTTTTCACGTGTTTTTTTGCAGGTAGACATCATTCTTAGTTGTTCATCCGCTTGGCAAGTTTTTCTGTCTCCCACACTGTGCCCTTGGAGTAACATTGCCAAGTGAGGAAAAACATTCTTTTTGCTAGAAGTAAGTCTCTTCTCTTCACATGAAAAAGCTAAAGCATACCCAGTAGACACATGCCAATGCTGCAAAGAAATAACACAGAAAATGGTTTATTTTCCACTCCAGGAGATCTCAATAACAACATCTCAAACTCAGCAGAAATAAGCTTTAAAGTAATGCTGCAAAACACATGGGAAAACCTACATCCACCTCTCAAAAAAAGCAGGAAACTTCTTCAGGCAAGACGTGCTTCTAAAAATATTGCTGAAGGTGAAAATCCATTTACATTTAATATTACCACATTTGGTTTTGCAGTTTGAATCACAGAATCATTGAGGTTGGCAAAAACCATTAAGACCATCCAGCCCAACCATTAACCCATCACTGCCAAGTCTACCACTAGAACATGTTCTTAAGTGCTGCATCTACACATCTTTTAAGCACCCCAGGTTTAGTGACCCAACCACTTCCCTGGGCAGCCTGCTCCAGTGCTTGACAAACCTTTCAGTGAAGTCTTTCTTTACCAAAGGAACTCCTCTCGGTACCAAAAGGCTTTGACTAAACAAGGATTTGGGACCCTTATCTCATAACTCTCTTTTACAATAAAGAGATTTGAAAGACTTTTCGGCATCTTCCACTCTCCTAAAAAAGAAAGACAGAAAGGCAGTACCTTCAGACAGCCAAAGAAAGTGAGGTGAGCTAACAAAGGGCACAGGACTTGTTCCAGTTAGCAGGGTTCCACTGGATCACTGCCATACTGCTTTCCAAGTGCATCAGGATTTACATTAGGAAGATTAGGTGTTCGTCCTGTTGTGTCTGTGGAGAACTCAACACCCCTGACACTTCCAATGCCAGCTGCAAATAATAAAACACCTAAGCATATCAAGCATCATGGCTCGAACAGGCTCAGTAACCTGCATCTCCAAATGGAATTAAAATTCCCAAGCTTCATAACTTCCTAAGTGGGATAACTGGGCTCTAACCTAACTCCCAAACATTTCTAAACTAAGGAGTTCTTTTCATTGGTTTAGCAAGGAATATGGATCCAGTTTTTTCACCCTTGGTATTCTTCCAAGGATCACAGGCAGTATCACCTTCAAACCCCATTTTTGGGCTGCATGAATCTCCTACCAGTCTGCAAAGGAAAAACTTCCCAGGGCAGAAAAAACTTCCCAGGTTGAAAATGCAATTCTGAAGCTAGCTTTTCCCTTTGGAAACTTTAAAAGGTCTGTCCTTTCCCTTTTCCACCAATCCTTAATGGCTTTCAAACTCAGGAAACAGGGGAAAATTGACCATTGTTTTCAATCCACTTTTCTTAGCATGTGAGGAAGCATTACACTTGGCTTTGAAAGAGGGGAAAGAAAAGACTACCCTGGCTCAGTTCAAAACAAGTGGATTGAAGTCTTACTGGTGGTGCTCTCATGGTGATGAATTCCCTTCCTCACCTCCACCTTCCCAAGGAAATATTTTGCTTAGGATGGCCCAACAGAGCAAATCATTCTGGAAAAGGATGGCCCAAGGGAAGGATGATCAGTGCAAGCTGACATAAGATTCTCCTGCCATTCTGTGGGGCTTCCTCACATACTGGGGAAGTCTGAATCCATACGGCCACCACATTCCTGCCTTGGGGGAGTGGGATCAACGCTTGCTGAAGACCAGTCCTACAGAAAGGGCTTCTTTTCAGCCAAGGAATGAAATAAAGGAGCAGATGGTTTGAAATGCCCATTTGAAGCAGCCCACTATTACCTTGGCTCAACTCTGAGGCAAAGTGATGGAGTGAGGGCTGAAAGGAAATATCTAAAAGCAGACCAGGTGGTGAGCTGGATATTCCAATATACAGTAACAGAAAGGAAAATGCACACCACTGTTTTCTGGTCTGAGATCTTTGCCGCCAAGGGGGGCTGGTGAAAGCCTGGTGGTGAATCTGCAAGGAAGGCCTATGATTTTAGACAAGTGTAGACCTCAGCCAAGAAAGATTGTTGCTTTATTTGCCTGGCCATGCTTTAAGCTTGTCTAGGTCATCCTTTCCCCTTTCTCCTTTCTGCTGTTACCATGCCTTGTAAAGAATATTTGTGAGTGTGGCCCATGCAAAAAACTCATTCCTCATCATCTTGCACTGCCACTTCCACAGCTTTCAAGACAAGCCACAACAACCTCCAAGGGACAAGTAAAGGATTCAGATTTCCCCGGCCTGCACAAGATCGGACAACAGAGATGGAGAATGTTTGGAATAAAGCAAACCTGAAGCTGATGAATGTCACAAACCATCATGGCATTTACACCAAACCCCAAGCATGTGAAAGGTCACACTTATCTCTCCCTTTCCTGGACAATACCCAGTAGGAGCCGTATGTCTTTAGTGATCTTCATCTTCTTCCCAACAGAATATCCAAAGCCACAGAGTCAAAGCTTTCTCAAGGCAATGGCAATGCTGCAGAATAAAGGCAGGTCTTTACCTGTGACAATCTGAAAAATGAGCAGCAGCTATGCCCTCATTCACCTTGCAAAACTGCCTGCCAGCTCTTCCATGGGTTATGCAGCTGGGTTCATGCTCCTGTACTTATCCTTGCAAACAGCACTATGAAGCCACCAACCCAATGCAGCCTGAGAAGTGCAAAATGCATGAGAGAGTGGTTTAGCTTGCAGGTTCCCCGTTATTAGTGCTATGAGAGTACGACTCTCCTAACAGTGGGCCACATGGTTGCAAATTAATTGCTGCTTCTCAACATTTAGTACACCTTTGCAAGGAAAATGCAAAAGAAGAACTAATCTTACAAGCACTTCACCTAGGACAGATGTTCAGATACACACAGACAAATGCCAAGGAACCCCACGGTAATTCCTTTTCATCCCCTTTTTCTCCTCCCAAGAATCTGGTTACAACCCAAAACACTTGGCATCTGTCAGAGCCAGGATCGCTGATGTATTTCCCTGGAGTTTCTGCATCCTGGGAACTGTCCATTCTCTTGACAATGGTGCTGCAGTGCACCCTTGTGATGATGAAGGCCAATCACATGCCAGGCTGTGCTGGCCAGAGTGTAACCAGCATGTGAAAGGGCAAGATTAAGGGTCCTCCATCCCTCAGGGTGCTCAAAACTGACTGGACAAGGCCCTGGGCAAGCTGACACAGCTTTGGAGTTAGCCTCACTCGCAGCGGATCACAGGATGAAAGACCTCCAGCAGTCCCTTCTCACCTAAACCCCACTGTGATTCTATGCCAGCCTTTCCAGAACTAGAGATGTTTCTTGGATCAACCCTTGCAACACAACAATTTGATCTAGAAACAGGAGGGCAAACCACCTACAGCTTTTCTCAAAACATACAAAAATAACAGCTTCTGACCAGTGATAGAGACAGCAAGAATTTGTTGCATATTAGAAAAGCTTGACATCAAATTAACTTTCATTACCCTAGAAGCCAAGGCCAATCACACCTTTTAAGTAAGAAATCAAGCTACATATATTGGTAGTAATAGGAAATAATATTTCTTACCATTCCTGTAAAAAATAAATATTTTGATATAGCAAAAAATAAATATGTGTACTTCATCATCCATGCATATTGAAAAACACCTTGCTTTTGTCTGCCATGAATTTCCTATACGACTGATCTAGACACAGGCTTTGAGGTCCAGAATGAGGTCATAAAATTATTTCCTTCAACCCAGAGTAGCTCATGAAAGACAACAGCCTCCACCTTGTAGGAAAAATGCATCTTCATTTAAAATACTCCTACTGCAAAACATCAATAATTCAACACTGAGCTTTATGAGCTCATTTGGTACATTTGAGTTAAAAGCAACATTTTATCAGGATTTGTCTTTTCTGTGTTCCCATTAGACAGAAAAAAACACCTCTCATTATATGTACTCTTTGTGTTATTCACCAATTTACCATTACAGTCTAGGAGGAACATAAAGCCACCCTCAAGATAATCTTAGGTTAATTAAACCCCATGAAAATTAAGACACAAAATGGGATTACATACCCCACTGTGCTGTTCCAGTTTTTTCTGTTGCCCCACAAAGCTGTTGAAATGTCGTTCAGAGCCCTTGTCTTTCAGCAACAGATCTTAATCAATGGTGACTTCAGCTTATTTACATGCTGGATTTTATGTGAATTTGATTTTGAAGTAACTGCTTTTGATACAAAGAAGCCTATAAACTAAAAAAAATATTTTCCTTAAAATTAAATAATGGTTTGGGGTTTTTTCCAAGTCATGGTGGTGTCTGATAAAAAATTACATTGATTTGTCCTCTTAAATACAGGTGCAAGTTTGCAGAAGTTCCTGTTGTATCTGTGCTTGTGAGTTGAGTGTTAGAAGCTCATTTATGGTGATTCTCTTAGTCTTCCTGGGAATTTCAAGGAAAGGAGATCTCTTCATTTCTCTCTTCGTGTCTTTGTGCAAAAGATGAAAGATCCACCCTCAGCCTGAGAGTGCGTTTGTTCTTCAAATCAGCTCTGCCTTTTGGCAGCTGCTTTGCTCATCTGTCCAGTGAGGTGGGTGAGGCGGATGCATTACCTCTTTTAGTTCCTCCATGCTGGGACTCCAAAAATAAAATTAATGTTAAGTGTAAAAATACATTTATTAACACTTGATATGCATATATTCTATTCTATGTCCCCAAAAACCTTCTATTAGAAGTCAATACAAAACAACAGTTTAATGTAATCATGGGATACAGCCTGTGGGGTAATGCACAGGAAATAAATGTGTTAATTTGACTTAATGTGAACAAGACTCTAGTGAAAATATGATACACGACTAAAGCAACAGTAGTGATAATTTTGCTTACAGAAAGTTACTTACCACAGGTAATAAAAATGTTTGCTTAAATTACATTTACCATAGCTCAAGAAAATCTTATCAGAGGCACAGTTCCTGTCTCTGGTGGACTGAAAGCTGTTTTGGGGAGTGGGTTTGCAACCTCCTCAGCGTGTGGATGAAGAACATATTGCACTGTCTGAACATAATTGTTTTCTGCCAGAGAAGATCCTCAATATTAGAAGGAAATGCTATGATAGTGCTTTTACATTTTTAATATTTCAGAAAATCTTAATCAGTGAAAATGTTTTGAGGAGACTTTTATTTTTCCACAGCTGCTCCACCTTTTTGTATATAAAAAGTAAGCAACCACAATGTTATGGAATATCATGAAAAAAATATTTTGTACCCCATCATGGGAGTGAGGACAGATTTTAAAGAATAACCTGAAATTGCCAAACTGGATTGATGCTCCAGTTGCATTTTTTGAGAGGGGTGTGTACGTGTCATATTCGATTGTCACTATACCATCCATCTTTCTCTTCAGAAACACCATCCAGCACTTCAGAACACCATCCAGTGCTGTAGCCAAATGTTTCAAGTAATTTTCCGATTGTACCTTGAGGCACTTTTCCCCGCCATCAGAACACGGGTAGGGAAAGGTTTGTAGTCACAGGCAGAGGGATTGTGGCAAAACCTGTTCACGTCTTTCCCAGTGTTGCAGATGCAATGGCAGACGCTTGGTGGAGCAGGATATTTACAAGTTGCTTGTCACTGCACAGTGTTGGGTCTGCGTGTGCATAAGGAACAGCGCACATCGCTCTTGGGAAAGCATATTCATTCCCTACAGCCACTTATTTCTCTGCTTACTCCCTGCACAGAGAATGCTAAGGGGAAAAGGATTCAGGGAGCGCATGTACCCTTCAGTTCTGTTCTCGCGGTCCGCAGACGAAACGACACTGAAAACAAAGTAGCACAGCCTTTTAAAATGCACTAAAACAGTAGATTTAAATAATGTATATTGAAAAAAAACCATCTTCACTGTGAGGGTGGCGAGGTGCTAGAAAAGGTTTCCTAGAGAAAGTATGGATACCCAATCCCTGGAAATGTTCAAGGCCAGACTGGAAGGAGACTCTGACTTTTGGCAGCCTGCAAGTGTCTCAGCAGAGGATGGACAGAGATGCCAGTACTGACACCATTTCCCTTTTCGACTCGAAAATTAAAGGCTCCGCTCCTGTGCACTCTCGCACAACCATCAGGAGAGGCAATTCTTGCCCATGAAATGCTTCGTCGCACCCAAGGAAGAAAAAAGCCACAAGCCAACACTTTTCCTTCTTCCTACAATGCTTCCTTTGCTTACTTCTCAATTAGGAATTGGGTTGTTTCTTTGTTTACTCCTTGCGTGCCGCGGGACGCGCGCTGGCTCCTCCGTTGGGCTCGCGGAGGGAACGGACGAACAGAATAGCCGCGCGCTCCGGCGGCTCAGCAGCAGCAGCAGCAGCAGCAGCAGCAGCGCCTCTCTCGATCGGTTTTCCGCTCGACTTTGCGCTCCCTCTCTGTCCCCTTCTCCCTCTCACCCTCACTTCACTCCGCTGCCGTCCCGTCCCGTCCCGTCCCGTCCCGGTCTCCGCCTCTCCCAGCACAGCTCATGCCACGCCCCG
>WEIT01010407.1:0-14866 GCA_013389985.1 Dryoscopus gambensis | reverse complement strand
GGGCAGGGGCTGCGGAAAGCGCGGCGCAGCGTGGGCCCCGCTGACTGACGGCATGGCGGTCTCCCCCACAGCGCAACGGCGCCCTTGTGCCCCTGGAGCTGGCGCTGCTGCAGATGGTGTCGTGCCCCGGCTTCGGCGGCGTCGTGCGGCTCCTGGACTGGTTCGAGCTGCACGACGGCTTTGCGCTGGTCATGGAGCGTCCGGAGCGCTGTCAGGACCTCTGGGACTTCTTGGAGGAGCGGGGCTTCCTGACGGAGCCCGTGGCGCGGGGGCTGTTCCGGCAGGTGCTGGAGGCCGTGCGGCACTGCACCAGGCGCGGCGTCCTGCACCGCGACATCAAGGCCGAGAACGTCCTCGTCGACCTGGCCACCGGCGAGGCGAAGCTCATCGACTTCGGGTGCGGCACTGTCCTCCAGGACAGCTTCTACACCCGAATGTCAGGTGAGCCCAGAGGCGGGGCCCAGGCGGGCAGCCGAGGTTCCCCCTTTGGCTGGCAGAGGGGGAAGAGGGAGCGAGGGGAAATCCTTCTTGAAGCGGCTGCAGCTCCGTTGCTTTGCGGCGGGGAAGGGGCTGCCCGTTGTGGAACGGGAGCCGGCTGGGAGGGAGCAGCACGGGCCTGACGAGCTGCGCCCGTGTCCCTTAGGCACGCCGGAGTACAGCCCGCCAGAGTGGATCCTCTTCGGCCGCTACCATGGCCAGCCAGCCACCATCTGGTCCCTGGGCATCCTGCTCTTTGAGCTGGTCTGCGGGCACCTTCCTTTCGACACGGATCAGGACATCATCCGGGGCCAGCTCTCCTTCCCGCCGCGGGTGTCTCAAGGTGAGGATGCGCCTTCAGGGCACGGGGGGGAAGGACGGGCTTGGGAGAGGGCCGGTGGCACACGGGCGTCCTTCACTTGCAGCTAGGGAGGAGCTTGATCTCCTGGGCTTAGCTGGAGGAGGCGGCACGTGTGCCTCTGGGCTGCTCTCCTCTGAAAGGGAAGATCGATGGGAAGGGTTGGCTGCAGCTCCGAACACTCCTAGTGTGGCCTGGGCACCGTGGAACGTGGGAGAGCCCGGGCAGGAGCCTTGTCCCGCTGAGCAGCCATTTGTGGTTTCTCTCGCCAGAGTGCCAGCACCTCATCCGCTGGTGTTTATCCATGGAGCCGGCAGACAGGCCATCCTTGGAAGACCTGTCTGAGCATTCGTGGCTGCGGGACCGTCACCTGGCCCAGGAGACAGCAGAGATCCATCCCTCTGCACAGTAGGAGCCAGGAGGCCAGCACGCGGCAGCTGCACGCGTCTCGGGGCGCTGGAAGAAAACCGCTGAGCGTTTCCCCGGGGCCGTGGCACGGAGGAGAGATGCGGCCGATGCGCAGCCGAGGAGATGCTTCCGCGGTGCTGGGCGATGTGCGGGGGAAGCGGCTCGGTGCTCCCCATCCTGTCGGAGCAGTGGTGGCAGTGCGGTGAAGTTGCCGCGGACTGCGAAAGGGGAAAGGTCCCCCTGCAGCTCAATGGCGTGGCGATGTCCCCGCAAGCCGAGGCCCAGCCGGGCTGTTCTTCTGGAGCACGACACGGAGCCGGAGAACAGCATCCTGCAGCCGGCCGCTGGCGGGGCAGAGCCGCTTGGCTTTGGCTGCGGCCCCTTGGTGGAGGACACGCTCTGCACCCCGACGAAATCAAGATGAGTCCAGAGGCGGTGGAGGGCTGGGGGGATGCTGGTGGTTGCAGGCGTGGCGGGGCTGGGCCTGGCAAGGCACCGGAGTTTGCCCGCTTGGCGGCGCCGGGGAATATGAATTTTTCTGCCGGCTGCCCCCTTGCTTTTTGGCGGGACCGGGGAAGGATGCTGTGGAAGGGGAGCCGGCTGCCGGCCTTGCTGACAGCTTCTGCCACCCGGCCTGGCGTGGGCTGGGGCGGGTGGAGCCGGCCTGACAAAAGCGTCTGTCCGTAGGCACTGCGGTGGGGGGGGGCAGCAGAGGGGGACAGGCTCTGAGGGCATGCCCCAGCTGGTCTGCTTTGCGGGCCCTTGAGGAAGGGGTGGGCGTCCGAGTGGGAAAGGTGGGGTTTTTCCCCACCCGTGGAGAGGTTTCATTCTTGCGTGGAGTGGTCAGACCCTCCTCCGGCCCTTGATACGGGGATAAGCTTTGAGGCTTTTGCTCGTTTCCAGATCTTGTTTTGAATTGACTTTGATGCAATTGTTCTTTGTTTTTCCCAGGAAGATTGCACCTGGTGCCCGGAGCGCATGGGGAAGCGCTGGCAGCGTCCGTGGAGTGCATCCAGTGCCAGCGCTACCCCAGGGGGCCACGGACTGCGGGGACACTGCCTTCAAGACGGACGAGGAGCTAGTGCGGGATCAGCTCCCTGCCTCTCCTGGCATCAGCAGGTCTCCGGAGGTGGGTAGCCGGCCTCACAGCACGGCTGGCAGAAGGGCTCCTGGCAGACGGCAGCGCGCACATGAGCGTCCCGCTCGTGCAGCTGCTGAGGAGGCTGCTGTGCTGTGCTCGAGCGGACGAGGCAGAACACGGCCTGCCACGCCGCCCTCCTCTAGCGAGGGAGAATTGGCACAGCCAGCAGCCTGGCCCGGACACGGGCCGTGGTGGGACAGGGGGACGGGAGCATTGTCCCGCTGACCGTGGCTTTCTGCTTTCTCTCGCCAGGGTGCCAGCTCCTCGTGCCGTGGAGACAGCACCGCTGGGCCTGCGAATCTGGGAGGGCTGGAGCGCGGCGGGTGTTCATTTGCTGTCAAAAATAGATCTTTTTGCTGTTGTTGTCATCGGAGCGTTTCTTTCATCCTTTTGCAAGCTTTTGGTCCCCTTCCTCCAGGGTCATCTTTTTGTGTCCTTCCTCAGCCACTTGGTGGCATTTGCGATGAGGGGTTAAGCGACACGAAAAATTCAACAACAGCTCCTGTTGCCAGCTGCAGCANGTTAGAATAAATTTAGCCAGAGACTCCAATGATATGATTGGAAGTTTATTATAATTTTAGCAAGCGACAACGGGCAAACAGCGCTGGACAGTGTGGGAAAACACTTTCTGCTTTACCCACAGCTGCAATTTCATTCATTCTATTGAGAGGTTAAGTACTCTTTCAGACTGTTACATATTCATTAAGCTCAGACAGTAATTTACACTTTACTTTAGCTCTTTCCTTGATCTTTGCACCTTCTCGCCGAACAGGCGCCTTCTCAGAGTTCCTGGATTACTTCTAAGTCAGAAGCAGGGATCCTCCTTTCGTTCAGCTGACACTTTCTTTGGCGGGGTGTAAATTTGCGAGATAACACGCTTCCTGGAATGTCGTGGCTCATCTTCCTTATCACTTTAACAAGCCTTGCTTCTTCGGCTCTGTGGTTCATTAACTTAAGGCATTTATTACCATAGTACAAGCATTCCGAGGCTACAACACATTCTAACTTCACTTTCACTCAGCCACCATCTCACATAACATATTATCACCAATGAACGCCAACTCTATATTAGTGAAAACTGGCGTCCATCGTCCACTTATTCATCACGAGATTTATGTGAACAAACTTATACGCCTTTATTACAATTTTGTACCATTTCAACACTTTCTGTGGGTCCCCGTGAGCCAGGAAGCGCCACAAAGCCTCTGCCTCCAAGCCTTGAGGTACTGCCAAAGCAGAACTTTTGCATGCTCTTTTCTGCCGGTGGTTTTATACTCTTGTCCAGACTCTGAAAGCAAGCGGATGCTGTAGGCAAAAGATTGACCTCGGAAGCATCGGGCACTTTGTGTGGTGTGTGCTTGTGTGTGCTTTTTGCACGGCCTTCGGGTGAGGCCGAGGCCTGGGGCCCTGAAGATGGCGCCGGGGAGCCCCCGGGGCAGCGGCGAGGGGCGGCGGCGAGGGCCGGCAGAGGGTGGATTTCCCCCGAGGGAGTTAGAGAGCGAGCGAGTTAGGGAGCGAGCGAGCGGCGGGGAAAGGTGCGGGGAGGAGGGGAGGCAGAAAGGCCCCGGCTCTCTGGGGAGCGGGAGGCCAGTCGCCAATTGCTGGCTCCCGGAGCCGCTGGCAGGGCCGTGTCTCCTGCACGCCGCTGACACCGCAGCTGCAGTGCTGCATCCGCCTCTGCCGGGCTCCCCGGCACGCACGGCAAGGACACGGACGGGCTGCAGCAGGTGCGGACGAGGGACAGCGAGATGGAGCGAGGGCCGGAACGGCAAAATGCCGGTTTGGCTCACGCCCCACCCAGATTCTTCACCCTTTCCCCTTCCCTGCAATTGACGTGGGAAAGCAGCTCAGTGTCCTCCAAGAGTGCATTTTGGCAAAGAAGTTTAGAATGTCGATGTTGGATCAGAGCGTCCTAAAGTAGCAGCTGCTCATAGGGGCTTCTCTATTCAAGGATTAACAGTCCTGTATAAGCTGGGTTCAGACCAGAGCAATCCAGGTAATTTTGTCTCTACAATGAGCTTTTCCTTTTACAAAAGGTCGAAAAATGTGAGTACAACGGGGCCTCTAAATAATAGGCTCCATTAAACTACCAAGTGAGTACTATCCCCTGTCCTGGAAAAGGACTGCTCCCATAGCAGAGCTCAGCAAATGTAAAAGGTTGAATTCTGTTATCCAGAGGTTCAAATCATCTCCCTACCTCCCCTCTTTCCCCACCATACCTACTCTTGGCCTCACCCTCTATTTTTAAATATGATATCTCTATTCCCGTAATATCCCAGTTCTAATTGTTTTAGCCTTCTTAATATCAGAAGAATGAAAACTCCTAAATTACTTACAAGCCAAAAAAGGCCCAAACATTGTACACCCCTTTGGATTACTCCAGGCAGTAGCAAATGGAATCGTGCTGTTCAGTACCGAGCCTATTTGGAAGGCAAATCCAAGGTAGAATAGAGCAGGCACCAGCATACCAATCTGCTGTGCAGACCTGTCTCATTCCTTAAGGATTTGTGCCTGAATATAAAGAATCACCATGGTAAGGTGAACAGAGAGCTGTAACATGCAAAGTCAATCTCCTCCCCAGCCTTACTTCTAGGAGCAATCATTTCAGTTTTGAGCAACCACTGAATCATGGCTTGAACAAGAATAGGAATTAACACCCTCGCTATCATTCCACTCATCTCCAAATCTGCAAATCCCACCACCCACGAGCCACTGAAGCCATAATCAAATACTTCCCTAGTACAAGCAGCCGCCTCAGCATTTGTCGTCTTTTGAAGCAGAACCAGTGTCACATTAGCAAATTAAACCACCCAGTGTCCTGCCCCTACTGACAACCGCACTTGCAATCTAACTAGTCCCAGTCCCTTTCCATTTCTGATTCATAGAAGTACTTAATTCCTAATCACTGCTATCAACAATAATTAAATTCACTGCCACCCATCACCATTCTCTCCCTAAAGCACTCTACTCAAAATTATTAATCACCATAATCCTTGCCTCAGCAGCCATATGAGACTGAATTGGACTAAATCAAATATGGATTTGAAAAACCTTAAGCATTCTCGCTTAGGTTGAATAGCTCAATAATTATTATGGCTATAGTAGCCGAACACCCCCTACTAACTTTCTGCTTATAATTACTTATAACTGCCACAGTAGTCCTCACTCTCAACCCAAACGAAGTTCAAAAACTACCAGTGATAAAGACCTAAAGAACAAAAATACCCACCTACTCAGTAAAATCTCAATATTAGTGTTAGGCGTCCTAGCAGGACTCCCCCTGCCACCAAGATTCCTGTTTAAATGGCTTATTATTGAAAAACTAAACACAAAACGGCTGCAACAGACGCAGTTATTGACATACTCTCACTACTAGGATTCTTCTTGTACCTCCTCCTCACTACTCAATAAACACACTTCCACCCCTCCAAAGAAAAGCCCTAACTGTAATTCTATGACTACCACTAACCAAAATCCTGCTCAACAAAAACCGTAAATCTAAATGATAGTACTCCTGAAAATGAACAAAAAATTAGCCCTAACCATTGAAATTGCAACCCAGTCCATAAGCCTAAACGTAACTCTAGCATTAACCCTAATGACTTTATCCCTAAAAATATTTAAAACTAAACCCTCACCTTAAATTTAAGCCCAACACTTGCCCTAACCCTAAATGTAACCAGAATGACTGTAAAGCTAATATTAATGCTACCACCTAATGCTAACCCTATGAACAGTAACCCCAAACCTAAACTCAAAGCTAACTCTAAATTTAACCCTCATAACCCCAACCCTAACCTTAAATTCAAGCCCAACCATAATACAAATCCTTCACCTAAAACCCTAACACTGACCAGAACCCTAACCCTCTCTTTAGCACAATTTGCTGTACCTAAACCTAAACCTAATGACTCCGAAACAAAACCACACACGAAGGGACTACAAAGGGAAAGTGAGGACTTACAAAAAGTGCCTCACCAGTATCCTTGGGACCATGGTCCCTGACGTTTGCAGTATCTTGGGACTAAGGACCACAGAGCCTACTGGGCAGGCAAGTAGGTTGATGAGTCCCATCAGCGTGGGGTTGGACATATGCTGGGTGTTTTGGGATAATGTAACCAAGTCCTCTGAGCAGGGATCCCTGAAGGATGACTTCGGTGATCTCTTCAGAGTGGCTGGTTAAAATCTTGCCAATCCTTCTTCTGAGTTTCTTCAGGCAGCAGAACACACTGTTGATGATGTCTTTTTATCCTGGGCTCCTGATCTGCAGGGCAATGCCCACTACTAGGTGGTCAGCAGGCTCTCAGAAGGAAATTACCTTGTGGGGTGCATTGTTCGCTCTAAATGGTAAGGCACTAATAATATTATTTTGGGAATGCCTCCAGTGGATGGAGGGAACTGTTAATGCATTCCAGTTGTTATTAAACTTGTCCTTTTAAAGCTGGTAGTGTGGGAAGATGGGTAAGTTTGGTGTGTGCCTCAAGAGGATTTGATTTTCAGTGATAACAGGCAGTGAATTAAATTGCATTATGTTAATTGTTGTATAACACTGTATATTACTGCTTCTTTCACGTACATTCCTGACACAGCAACCTAGTTTAGTGCAAAAATTCATCCTTCCTCCGGTCACTACCTCTCCAAAGGATGACATTTGGAGAGGAAATCTTCCATCAGAGACTGGGGTCTCACCACAGACTGCTTCTGGAATCACTGTGTTGCTTTTTGGTCTCAAATTGATGGAATTTGGTTTTCCCTTCCTCCTGGAGCAATCCACAACTTTCTGAATTAATTTGTTATACCTTCTTGATGAACTATCAATTTTATAGTTTTAGCAGAGGAGTTGGCAATTTGGTGCAGTCAATTTGCATTTCCATCTCTTTCCTGAGGACTGAGGGGAGGCTGACTGGCCTCTTGTTTCCTGGATTGTCCTTCTTGACAACAGATGCATTATCTACCTTTTCCCAGTCACTGGGAGCATCCCCTTGATTGACATGACCTTTTAAGGATGATGAAAAGTGTCCTTGTGGCACCTGCCAGCACTTTCATTACTCTCACATACACCCCATATGGCACAGAACCACGGAGTGGGTATTGTTGGAAGGGACCACAGTGGGGGCACCTGGTCCAGCCTCCCTGCTCAAGGAGGGTTGTCCCAGAGCACTTGGTACAGGAAGGACAATGGAAGAAGCCCTTGACTCCTTGGCCAGTGTCAGGTAGGTAGTTTGACTGGGACAGTACAAACTGTCCTGTCAAACCCTAACACAGGTGTCCTGCGAGCTCAGGGAGGACAGAAACCTCCCACAGAGCAGAAAAGCAAGGTTTGATCTTGACTTTCAGTACAAGTACTCCATGAGAGCAGAGACTCGCAATCCTTCTGACTCTTTCAGGTTTTAATCAGGCATCCAGGAGATAGTGTATGAAGAACTGCAGGCATGAGTCTCCACATAATCAGCTTGGGCATCTCGGATGTTCTGTTCCGTCCCCAACAACCTGGGAAATTCAGGTTGCTCCTGCAAGGACTGGTCACACTGGGGAAGTCAAGGCTGTCTGGGCATCCTCATCCCATCTCACCCCCAAGTGCCCCTGAGGAGAGGGCCCAGAGAGCTGTCACAGGGAACCCATTGCCACATATGGGGAGCAGGGTTGGCACCTCCACCATGACAGACTCTGCAGGACTAGGAGCCACAGGCTGCAGGGAAATGGAAAAATCAGTCCTTTCTCGTGCTCTGTCTGGGCAGTTGCTCCCTGTCCAGCATTCCATAAGAACCCCACATGCCTCCCAGATGGCCTAAGAGCCCTGTATCTCCAAAACATTCCCACAAACATACAAATCACCCCCCAAGCCCTGATGACAGTCCCACATAATGCCTTTTGCTGGGCACCAGACATTACCACCTCCATCAACATGCAGGCATCCTGTCTTGCAGCTGGTCCCAGAAACACCAGCCCCACCACTCCGTATGGCCTGGTCCCCTGCCCTCTTCCCATCCCTCCCCAAACCTCTCACTGTTCCCTGAACTGCCCAGGAAGGAAAAGCCACTTTGCAAGGCAAACTGTGTGGCCTGCGTGAGGATTCCAAACCCACACTAGTTTCACAAATAACTTCTGACATAAGCCCATCCAAGTCACATCCTTCTCACTCGAAGATATCCTGCTCTCCCCCTCCACTCCCATGTTCCCCACAGACAACAAGAAGGCTTGTGCTAGAAGAAAACAGTTTATTTTTTTAAACAGAACTTTTTTTCAACCCTTGTTCCTCAGGGTTTTCCTTTTTTTGCAAAGATACAGTATTATCTGAAGAACCTCTGCATATATATATATATAAAATATATGTGTGTATATAATTATAAACTTTAACAATCCTGCAAACCTGTGTCACTCACAGTAGCCCTTCCTGCTTTGTAACAGAGAAGAAAACTCCAACAAAGGGCAAAAATGCAGCCCCTCTCAACCAGAGGAACCGAACCACATCCATCTGTGGCTGGAGAGAATCCCACCAGCTCCAGCTGGGAGGCTTCAACTTGAGTGTAAATGCATCTCTTTACAGCATTTCTGGACACTGGCCATCACTAGACAGTGCCATACTGGGACACGTGCCACCCTCCCCTGTGCCCAGCCCTTGGGGAGAGCACACCAAGGACAAGGAGCAGCCCTTTAACAGGCAGCAAGTGGTCCTCACTCTGCAGGTGGGCTGTGACTTTCTAACTCAATTAAATACCTATAGGTAGAACTGGAAACATGGGAAAAAGGCAAGGAGATGTCTTTCTGAGAGACGTGGCCACAGTAACACAGACCAGCTGCCCAGAGCAATGTTCCTGTATATTCAAGAGTCACTGAGCAAGAAGTCTCCCAGAGGAAATGCTTTGTTCCATCTGAGAGCTCCTCCCTGCCTTTGAGGAAAAACATTAACACAAACTGGTTGAGACAAAGCAGAGGCAGAGGTCCAAGCTGGCAGGCTGGGTGACAGAACACTTCTAGTCATAGCTATCATCATCATCAAAGTAAGAATCACAATCTGACTCATTGCCAATCATAAAGTTGTCTTCATCAAGGTCATCATCGTCATCATAGTCTTCCTGCCACTGTGGATCATATTCCTCGTCTTCAACCTCTTTGCCACCTTCATCTGTGTTGGGGGAGTCACACAGGATGGTACGTTTTTGCCTGTTGAGAAGGAGAGCATAAGAGCAGAGCCTCTGCTGTGAGCATCAGCTGCCACCCAGCCCCACAACACCCTACTGTCATTGTCTCAGCATCCCCATCCAAAGAAACTCAAGAGAGTCCAGGGAGAGGAGCTTCTCCGAGTCTGCCTCTGATGGAGCTTTCTTGATCATAGATATAAGCAGAGGTTTTGCTGGTTTCCCTACACCACTATGTCACTTAAATTGCGACCTCAAACCACAAAACAGGATGCAAGTAATCAGTGTCTGTCATTCACTCTTTTGATGTCAGTGAGCACAGCAGAAAACTCTGCTCACCTGCTTTTTGTTTGCACTCACTCACCTTCCCCTGTTACTCCACTAAGCAAACTCACCCTGTACATGCAAGGCCTGAAGCAGGCACATTTGCGAGTTTCAGCTTTCTCTGAACAGCATCTTCTGAAGTCTGGAGCCCAACATGGAAATCCTGTTAGCAGGAAAGACCAGCCAAAAGAGAAACAGTATGTGATTTAGGGTGTATTTTGTGCTGCAAACCCTTACCCTGCACACACACGATCCTGAGTCTATCCCCTCAGCTGATCAAGCCCTTTAGTTTGCCCACAGTCAAATTAGACAAGAGCAAGACAAGCCATGAACAGACACGTGGCCTTCACCTGTGTGGAGTGCCAGAGAATTGCAAAGAGACGCTCCTTGATCTGCCGCACCAATTCCAAACCCGCACGGAAGTGCTCTGCTTTCAGGAGCTGAAGAGAAGTGGCCAAGTCCTGGTACTGCAGCAGGGTTTCCTCTGCAATTCAAGGCCAACAAAGTCATGCTGCACCTCACACTCTCGAGCACAGACCAAGTCCTTGGCTCTGATTATGAAGCCAGCCATAGCTACTTAGATCTCCTGTGCACATACATCCCTCTTTCAGAACAGAACATGTTGCTCTTTACTGCATCAATCTCCACTGGCAGCCAAACTGCTCCAGTGGACTTCCTCAGAAATGACACCAAGAAGGCAAAAAAGGACTGGGAGAAGTGAGAGGCCAGCTGGGTGATGGTATATGTGCTATTACCCCACTACAGAGCTGCTGCTCTGACTGCAGCTGGAAATGCTAGCCACTACTTCAAAGAGGCTGCAGGACTTACCCAGAAGGATCTGCAGAGCATTAGTGAGCAGCTCTAGGCTCTCAGTCTGCTGTTCCACAGTATCCATGCTCTCAGTGTCCTGATTATAGTAGCTGTACACACAGGAGTAGGCCAGCACCTGGAAAAGTACAGATCTTGGTCTTAAGCACCCTCCTTCTGCTTCAGAGTGGGCAAGAAGGGAGCAGCACCAAACCATTCCAGACCTCATTATTGTCAGTGGCCTCTGGTCTGTGGCCATAGCCCAGTGACCCATTATGCCAAGTGACAGCAGTGCCAGGCTAACTAGAGCTACTGGCGGGACTGGAAATGAATGTGCAATTATTTTATACTGAAATCTAAAATAACTGATTGTTTCCACCTGCAAACCATCACAAGAACACAGACTGTAAATGCGTAGCAAGTGTGGTTGACCAGCAGGTAGAGTCAAACCCACCAGCACACAGGACCCAGGCAATGCTGGGCAGCCCAGGCTGAACAAAAGTGGCAGTGAACTAAGAGAATGGAGCCCAAAGGGAAGCAGGCATGGTGCTATACAGCACCAAGAGCCCACAACAAAGGAATTTCAACAAGTGGCAAACTCCAGTTACGAATGAAGGATCCCTAAACCCATGTAGGCACCTGGCAGGAAATGAGATCACTGTTTCCATTTAAAGAAATGGGCTAGAAAATTCAGCAGCAGCAGCAGCAACGAGCAACAGTGATATGTACCCCAGAACACTCAGGAGCTACCACACTGAGAAGACAAAATAGGGTCAGGCACCCTTGCCCCACATGCCTCTCTCAAAATCAAGCCTACCTGCAAAACCAAGGTGTGTATGCAAAGTCAGTACTGCAAAGACAATTCCCACCTCCTGCAGACAATTCCCACCTCCTGCCTATGTTTCAGGACAGAGCAGGCATTACAGGCCTAAGGTGTCACAGGCTTACTGCACACACAGAGTAGCTGCACTACAAATCCTATTTAATGTGGCTATCAGGACATGCAGTATGTAACTCCATGCTTCCAAAGTATCTGTGGTTCATGAAATGAAGTTAAAAAGAAAATCCTAACATGAGCATCAAGAGGAACTTCCAAACTGTAACACAGCATCAGGAGAGCTTTGAAAACATATGTACCTTCATTGGGGCATTTCTAATAGGAATGGACCAAACCCAGTGGATAAAAACCGTAAATATAGACTTTGTGTTGATTCCATAGTGTCAAGTTGAGCTAAGCTCCAAATCCTATGACCTGACTGCAAGGAACACTGCAAACAGCTCAACTCAGACTGAACACAGGGAAGGGGAGACATGAGCTCTTCCCCTGTCCTGATGCTATTCCTCCTCTCAAGCTTTCTCTCTCTCCTTGTTTGGAGAAGAATAAAGTTCGTGTCTCCTCACTTTGAGAAAGGCATGAAACACACCAACACAATTAAGTATAAACCTCGAGCAAGACTATTATGCAGCCTTACCTTCCGTGCCTGTTCTAGCACTTTGCAGGCATCAAGAACAAAATTCAAGTTCCTAATTTTTGGCATCTCTCTGATGGAAGAAATGCTGTTCCTCAGACTTATGGCAAATTCCTGCAATAACCAAAGGAGGGGGGAAAAAAGTCAATGTCAGTGTCAAGCTCCACAAGACTGAAAAAACAGCACCTTCCACACAAATAATTGCTAAGCATCCTGAAGTGCCATCCCAGAAGTTGCAGGCAGCAGCAGAGCATTTAATGCATCCAACTATGACATCTCTACTGTGCCATCACTTCAACCTTTTACAGCATCTCAGCTCTGAGCGGAGCTCAGCCTTCAGTCACCACTGCTTCCAACTGCTGCACCACTCTGAGCCCCTGAACACCGCAAGCCGTGCTCAGTTTCCACAACAGACTTGACAGAAGAAAGCAGCCAGGGATTACACCTTAATGTCAGAGCCAGGGCGAAATGATCAGGCATCCCCAGCTGGATGTGAAGCCTGCTTCTCAGTAGAGAAGACACTGACACAACAGAAACTGCCCTGCTCACTGGGGCTGAGGCAGCAGTCAGCATCTGCAAAGGAAGGAGGAGGCCTTACCCTTGCGTGGTGATGAAAGGTGCATCTCTCGTTGTAATCCTGGAAACGCTTCTCCTGCCAAGCTGCTTTACTCACCTGAAAGGAAAGGTACAGGAATCTGCAGCATTTTCTCCCAAGTACCAGGGCTACCTGGAAATGCCAGTATTACGGGCAAATTCACAAAGTCCAGAGTAAAGGGCACAAGTGGAGATCCTCACCATCTCTGAGAGGCTATAGGGGCCTCTGAACACAAGCCTGAACCCTGGAGATACAGCAAACCACTCACCATAGCAGAGCAGTTGTAATAATCCTTGTGATTCGGCCTCCAGGGCTTGAGGCAGCGCCAACAGAAGCCGTGATTACACTTTGCACATGTCATACTGCAGAAGGACAACGGGAATCTCTCAGTCCTAACAGCCACTTGCAGACAGTTCCTTCCAGTGCTGCCCTACACCACAGCCAGTCACAAAGTAGCAAACAAAAATGTATACTCACTGCAAGCACCCCTCATTTTTCTCTATCTGAGCCTGGCAGTTTGGGCAGTGCTTTGAAATGAGCTTAGCCAGATGTTTGCTTTGGGCTTCACTTGTCATTCCCTCATAGTATCCATCATCATCCACCCACCGAGACATGTGGCTGCAGCTGGCAGGATAATGGGCCTGAGAGAGAGAGAGAGAGAGTGTCAGTCAGTCAACCATACAAAAGCACACGGGTGTGTGCCAAACCTAAGCCAGTACAGCCCGTGATCCAGCTTGGCCTCACCTCTGGGAAGTTGCAGTTGAAGCAGGATATCCAGGAGCACTTGGAACAGGCTGCTCCATAACCAAGTCCGTCCTTAAGGAGGATCTGATCGCAGCCCTGAGGGTTGGTGCACCACGTCAGGTTGGAGCAACACTCAACATAGCATCTGAGGAGGGCTTTTTCATACTGTAATGAGAAGCCAGGAAGGAGATTTAAGCCAGAGAAGCTGCATGGTTAGGCCTTACAGCCAGGGTCTGGTGCTCAGGGCTATGCATCTCACCAAACAACTGCTCACAACAAAACAGCACTCAGTTTACTCTTCCATTCCCTTTGTGTAAATTTTTCTATCCCCCCCATGTCATATCTGGAAGCTGTTTAGTTTCAGAGAATTGCTGAGGTTGGAAGGCATTTCTGGAAACAAAAACTGGTCCAACCTCTCCAGCTTAAAGCAGGATTGCTCGGGACCATGTCCAGCTGGGTTTTGAATATACCCAAGCACAGAGACTACAAACCTCTCTGCCCAAACTGGTCCCATCACCCTAACTGTTGAAAAAACCCCCCAACCCCAACAACCAGGTTTCTTATGTTTAAATATAATTCCAGCATTAGATCTTCATACAATAATCTAGTTATTTTGAGCTCAGGGTTGGACCAGAGACCTCCACAGATTATTGAAACCCAAAATACTCTGAGACTGTACATGTGACTCTGCACGAGACATTAACACTCCAGCCATATCACTTACTGATCAAAAGGAAAACATAACATTTCAGTGAGAGCATCAGAGCAACTGGTTAAAATTAGCTGCTATTTACGTCCACCTGTAGTAATTATTTCCTTTTATAAAACAGTCACAGCAACAGGCTATTAAATCCTGCTTTCAGACAGGTGTGACTATGGGATTTGCAAAGGCAGTAAGGACTACTAATTTGCAAAGGCAGTAAGGACTAATTGGATATATGCACTAATTCTCCAAACACTTCCTATAAAAAACAAGACAAAAAATACACCTGTCAAACAAGAGAGCAGTGGAAAATAGACTGTTCTGCCCAGCAATTAACAAAGAGTCTGTCATGTGACAGCTACAGCTCTGCCATTAGGTGGGGAGGGCATTCAGCCCTACAAACCGAAAGAACAGAAAAAGTAGCTTCTGCTTTAGAACAAGCAGCTACTGCTGTCCCCTGATGACCCAGGACTAAGGTAAGCAGAGCTAGAACGCCTGGTTTAGAGATGTCTGTAGACTCACACAGACTTACAGTGAAGATTACATCTGATGTGGTAATTCCTGCCATCTCCACAAAAACCTGAACTGCTCAAAGCCAGAGACTGATGGAAGAGAAAAGACATTGGGGTCACGGATGAAGCAGTAAAATGAAGTTGCTCATGTTTTCATTTGGCCTAGATTTTTATTTATTATTATTATTA
>WEIT01010406.1:17015-41970 GCA_013389985.1 Dryoscopus gambensis | reverse complement strand
GTCATTTTCCCCCAAAGTTCAGATGTTTGAGCTTGTGCAGACTTTGTCTGTTCCAGGGGCCAGGCTGTGTGGGCTCTGTTACAAACCTGCTGCCCAAAGTCAGCAGAGACAGTCAGACCCATTGCAAAGGCATTAACACCCATCCCTTCACCCACCAAATTGTTTGTAAAGAGATTTCTTCTCACCAGCAAGCAGCTTCTGGAGTTTATTGTGGAACTCCTTATTTATTTGTGAGCTTATTACAATGTGCATAGGCTGGAAAGTTAAATGACAATCAGCCCGTCAAACAAATACATTTCTCTTCATGGCACGAGTCTCCTTACTCTCATTTTTATTTTTTTTGTGTGTGTTCAATGATTCTCCAACCCACCAAACATACAGCTGGGGTTCAGGCGGTGAGCTGCCGCTCCTGGCAGTGCAGGAATGCTCCTGACTGTACTGTGTGTCTCTAAAGAATACATTAGAGCTGCCCTGCACAAAAGGGGGCACCTCCTGAGATAGCAGCCCCGTTAATTGCCCTGCTGCTTTCCGTGGCATTCATTCCCCTGGCGTGTGAGGAAGACAAGGAGGCAATGACAGATGGGCGAGCACAAAAGCTGTGAGAAGTCAGTGATGCTCGGAGGTTTTGCAAGTGTGATAATGACCTCGGGATGAGCTGATTTTAGTAAAGAGAGGCTTGTTCTGCGATTGTCATCACCACAGTCTCACATCAGAAAAGGCCTGGGTTTTTTATTTATGCATCTCCTCTGCCTTTCTTGTGTTCTGCCAGTCACTTTTCCCATACTTCTACACAACACAGTACAAACACTAATTCTAATTCCCAGTGTGTCCAGCAATCCAAGTAGGATGGGTTTGGAACAAGATTTAGTCCAGACTTTTCTGCTGACTGTGTGAAATCTAATTTCAATTTCTTCTTCTGTAAAACAGGAAGGATTCATCATTGCAGATTGTTTTTAAATGAATGGTGATGTACATGTTGGCAGTAGAAATAATATTTGTTTATCATTAAAGTTGAAGTTTGTTTGTACTTTGAATTTAATGTGAATGCCATGATTTTGTCTGCTTAGAAGGCACTCAAAAAAACCCATCCCTTTTTCATGCAAATTTATTTAATACTTCTGAGTCAGTGCAGAATATCTTTAAGAAAGCTTTAGTTCTTCCATTTTGATTTTTTTTGTCTGAAAATAATTTAAAAACTACTATCAGCTTGCATTTTGTGTTCATTTTATTTGAAAACAAACAAGCCTTAAACAAATATGTGAACCAAATAACCAGTTCAGGTAACTGAATAAGCGACCAAAAACCCTTTTAAAATCTCCTGCCAATTTTGGTTATTTATTTAGCAGTTGGGATGAAGATGGGTGAAATATTTGGTGTAAGGAGTCACCTGTGATTTGTCTTAGGCACAGCCTCTACTGTATTTTAGATTAAACTTCTTTCTTTCATCCAAACTAAGTTAGACTGGGCTCCTAAACATCATTTTCTTGCTGGGGTCCACATTAATTTTCTGCTGTTTTACTTCCCAGCTTAATACCTGTAATTTCTTGATGGCTACTCAAAGACTAAAAAACCTCATATGAAGCTGAAGAAATAACTTAGAAACCATTTTAGGCTTTCATTTTCTTCTATCATCCTGATTTATGGATACTGAATAGAGTTCAGGATATGAAATACTCATATCAATAGAGTAGTAGTGAGAAAAATAAGTAGAAAGAAAAAAAAAGCATAACTATGTTCTGAAGCAAAGATTTGCAGTATTTGAGATATATCAATAATTACCTTTGCTGAATAATTTGAACCTTATCTCCCAACATATTACAGTTGGTATGGATGTTTAATTTTAGGTAAAGTAAACACAGCACTCCTGTCTTTTGCTCTAGGAGAGATTTTTCATGGCACTGTCAGCATTGGAGCAATAGAGATCACAGGATCCCAGGATGGGTCAGGTTGGAAGGGACCACACTGGGACATCTGCTCCAGCAGGGCCATCCCAGAGCACAGGGCACAGGATGATGTCCAGAAAGCTCTGGAATATCTCCAGTGAGGGAGAATCCTGACCTCTCTGGGCAACCTGTCCCAGTGCTTGGTCGCTGCACTGGAAAGTTCTTCCTCACGTAAAGGTGGAGCTTTTGGGGAATCAGTTTCTACCTTTTCCTGTTGTCCTTGCTTGGTCATCCTCTTGACACCCTCCCTTCTGATCCTGATGGACATTGAAGAGGTCCCCTCTCAGTCACCTTGATCTCCTCAGCTCTGAGTGGAGCTTTCAGTCCTAACTGCTTGCATCATCCTGCCAGGATGTGTGTTCCATACTTTAGGGAATAATCCAACACACTGCGTGTAAAAGCACACGGTCTTGGCCACTTTCACTGGCCTTAGGGTTATGCTGTCATTCATACAGAAGGCTGGAAATGGTATTTAGCAGTCAGAGCTTCCAAAAATCATTAAAATTTAATTTGCTTTTGGGGAGGGAGGCGTAAAGCACAGGAGATTATGTTCAGTTTATGAGCCCTGACCTTTCCTGCTTAGCCATTTCTCTAGTTTAATTTTGGTTCATGAAGTGCATATTTCATATGGCTCTGGTTATTATTACCTACTTCTTATTTTATTATTGCTTGAACGTATAAGGGAGGCTATCATTTCCTTTATTGCTGTGGGAGACAGCATCCTGTATCGGGCAGGAAGTGCAAGGGGGAAACAGTTAAATGTTCTCCGTGCTGAGACTGCAGCCAGCTTCAGGAAAGGGAACCGAACAGATGCTCTGCACCTTCAGACGTGTTCCTGCCATCAGTGCTGAGAGGACATCAAGGTTTTTAATAGCAAAATGTCTGGGCTCCCTCAAGCCCTGCTGATTTCCCAGCCATCTGAGCGGATGTTCGGCTGCCGTAGGACCAGTCACTTAAAGACTCTATTGCAGCTGAGTGATGTTTCCCTTTCTCCCAGTGCTTTTGTAGCTGCTCAGTAACGATCATCATGGGTCACTGTTTATTATCCCAGCTTCACAGCAATGTTATTTTTCACAGCCCCCCACATGACTGTTTTCATTCCATTCTCTCTTTCCTTTCTGGCTTTGAACCTTTCTCAATCCAGGACAGAAAAAAAGCGGCAAACAATCCAAAAACGCAACCTTCCCCAGCCAAAATACTGTGTCTGGCTAGTAGTCAGAGCCTTAAAACTGAGTAGAAAGATGTGCCTCTCTGCCTTAATATATCCAATTTCTTCCAAACGCTCTCCCACAGCTGCCCCCAACCAGAGCTGAGCAAGCAGACAAAGACAAACCACCTGATTAAAGGAGCTTTAAGCTGTGAAGTCCTTGTACCTGCATCCATGGTCAAATCTCCCAAGACAAAGAAGAGCCAGAAATGAGTCAAGGCCAATCAGTGGTCTAAAACATGTAGCTGAAAGACACTGAATAAATATATCCTGGTGCTGAATAATATGTAGATAGTGCCACAAGTGCTCTGTTCACTGTGCACTGTGCGTGTGTGTGTGGGAAGGTCTCGTTTAAGCAGAAGAGTAGAGAGGAAGAGTATCAGAATCAGCACTGCTTACAACAACATCTCTTCTTTAGCCAACAGGCTCCCATCTCTCCATTTAGCATTCCCCAGCAAATTAATGAAGGGGGAAAAGGTGAAAGGAACTCAGTAAATAAGTCTGAAATCAACTCTCGCAGTGCCTCGTGGAGTGAAGGCAGGTGATTAAGGGCCTCCTTTCATCAATATTTGATTTACATCAGGGGTTCTTTATTTTAAGTCATTTCTCCCTGTGTCTTGACAGGTGGGTTGGCTGCACAGCAGCCATCAGCACAGAACCCTCCAGCGCTGGAATTGTGCTTGGCAAACTGCTTCCCTGAATGTGGATTTGTGCTGGGTTTGGCCACCTTCACTCACAACGGAACACACAAAGCCCTACAAAGCAACAGCACCTACACAGGTGCAGATATTTGGAGTTGCAACAGGAAAAACTGCACCAAAATCTCTTGGAAAACAGGCTTCTGTTATGATGTTATGATGTGCTCAGAAAGATCAGGCAAAACCTGTCTTTGGTAAATTTCTGTGTGCCTGAGCTAGCCAAGGATGGTGAGAATACAGAGCTTAGATAGCTTGGTTGAAAGGATTTTAATCAGAAATAAGCACAACAGACAAATGTTGCCCTGTGAGGTCTGCAGCCTCTTGCGTCCAAATTTTTGTGTCTTAAAATCTCCCTGTTTCAAATGTTTCAGGAGCTCATTCTCACTCAGAAAAAAATTAGGTGCTGTGTGAAATAGGAGTGGTTTATAGTTCACAAGCAAATGTCTGAACTGGGACATGACAGTGGAAAATTTGTAAGGGAATGGAAGGCTTTGCTTTTCTAATCTAGTTTAGTAAATTCCATGTCATATTATTACCTTGTTTGTGGAAATTTATTGACATCTAGCTGCTGTGCAGAGGTTGGGATGATGAAGCTTGAAGTAGCAGGGTGTTATTAACAGGAGCTCTTTTGGAGAAACTCAGAAACTGGGGAGGCCACACTGGACTGTAAATTAGCCACTGATCACCATTTATTTGTGAGAAAGTTACAGGTGAACGTTAAGGATGATTCTTTCCCACTGCTTTTGGCTGGGGCTGTCTTGGAGTAGGAGGAGAGCATGAACTTGTTTAATTCACTCAGCGTTGTTTGGTTTGAGCTGAGAGACTCCGTGAGGGGCACAGGACAGAGAACAAAGCATTCCTCTTCCCGTGACACTGAGAATGTGCTGCTTCCCTCTGCAGCCAAGTTCAACTTCAGCACAGATGTCCTCTGTAAATACAACCAAGCGTCCTTCTGCCTCGCACTCCCTGAGCATCTTTGACCACTGTGTTCACCATGCCTGATGTAGAAATCTCTTTGTTTAAGCAAGCAGTGGAAATAAATGTCTGGAAGTTAGCAGGGTCCCTGTCAGTGAAACTCTGCGGGTAAGTTCAAACAAACTTCTTTGAGGAATGGCACAGCTCAGTCTGATTCTGCAGATTTCTCTGATTTCATGGAAAGAATTGTCTCAACTTATGCAATTGAACAAGCAGTCAGTGTCAAAACTTGTGATTGCTAGAATCACCAGGGTGTAAACAACCCAGCTATTTAGGATTTTAAATTGCCCTTAATTCTTAACTCCAGTAGTACTGATATAACAATGCAACTCTTCTAAAAGCAAGCAAATAAACAAAACAGTGCTACCTTTATTTTGTCTTAATTTCAACTAAATTTTTAATATTGTTTTTCAAAGTTGTTCTAATCCTCCAGTGCCAGTGGGCTGAGCAGCCTCAGAGACTGGGTCAGTGGAAGGGCACATTGTGTATCTTCAAAAGAGATCAACTGCAATGCCCTGAAGACTGGGCTGCATTACCATTACAGAAGATCACTAATCAGCAGCAACTTGCTAGCCTGCCCTGGACATGTGTAACTTATCTCTCTGCATTATCCCTCTTTCAAAAATCCCACCAATCTCCAGCTAGCTACATGCAGGATTGAATCAGATTATGTTTTTAGCCTGCTGAACCTGGGGTAAATGGTGACTCAGACACTGCAGGATGCTGGAGTTACTCTGACTGTCTGAAATAAGCAGGAATTGTTCTCTTTTGTTCTCATTTTGCAAGGGAAACAGAAGTTGTGAGAACTAAACTAGCTTTTATTAGATGCAGAAATTCATCTGAGTGATAAAATTTATCCACATTCGAGGTGTTCTTCATATTAATATTAGAAAGAGAACATTTTCAGGCAGCTGGGTACTATACCTACTATGTACTTATTAGACTTTTAGTTTAGTTATTAGATGCCCACCTGTGGTGATGCTTTGCTACCTGCTTGCTAAACATATTTACATTCAACCATTTCTTTTTTAAACAAGAGGAGAGAAAAATGGGAGGAGTACAAAACACATCGACTTTTCAAGATCCCTGGTCTTAAAATACAAACTTTATTAATCAGATGATTTGTTGCAGTCACCACAGGGACAACTGCACTTCCAGGCCACCCTGGCATCCTCTGGAATAAATAACCCCCAGCATCCATCAGCCCTCAGCTGACTCACACTCTGTTCCCACCATGCGCATGTGATTTATCGCAGCTGCCTTACCAGCCCCAAGTCAGCCTCTAGCCCTAGAAACAATATTCATGATAACTAACTACTAAATTACCTCCATGAAGTAAAACATAGATGCAGAAGGGAACCACAAAGAAGCGGACACAATTCCAACCAAGGAACGGTCTGTGTCCACGCCAGCTTTGTTCCCCCTCTGGTTCATCACTTCTTTTTAATTTCTTGTTGTCTTTTGTCCCTGTGGTTTGTCTTCTTGGTCAGACTGCCTCTGCCAAAACTGCTGCCTGTGTCCACCTGGAGAGCCCACGAGGTTTAACCCACCCCCTTTCCATGGCCTCATCTCCCCCACCACCTCTGAGAGAGCTTTTAATTAATCTAGGGATCCTTTCCATCCCCGAGCTACCACTCTGAAAAAAACAGGGAAACCCTGGAAGCACATTCCTCTAACACCAGCATGGAAACAAGATCCCCTGCACTACCAGACCACATATTCATAAAATAGTTACACAGCAATGCTGCGCTGAACCCAAGATCAATAATGTTTCTCTTAGCAGACTCCTTGATCAAAAGAATAAATGGTTTGAGGTACAGCACTGATTCAAAATTCTATTTTCGTCTATGTGCTTGGTTACATGTATTGTATTCCACAGTGGATAAATGCAATGCTGAACTGCTGGGACCAGCAGAAATATGGTTTGTCTGCCATGATGATGATACCAGCAGATATTAAGTGGTTACCAGTATGCAAAGTCCGTAAGTACTAATCTGTCATCTTGCAGCAAGTGTAACCTCAATACCATATGCAAAGATTGCATTATAATAATTTCCTCAGTTTTCCCAGGTGTATGAATGATTGTAATACCACTTGTTCTAAAAGTTAGGGAATTTGCTAATAACCAGTCATCTTTATGAATTTATTCGTGAGTCAAATATGGCGCAGAAATTTAAGTTCTATAGGAAAAAAGTGTTTCTAGCAAAAGATAATCATGAACAAAAGAAATCCACAGTTACATCATTTTCTCGGTGAAGAAGGTGTGTTTGAAAGTCAAAAGCTTGCTTCTGCAAGTTGGAAATTGATACCAATTCTCTTCCTACCTCCATTGCCCTTAGGCAGTGGAAAGGCTTACCCTGCTTAAAGTAGATAATTTTGAGGAAAGGTATGGTTAGCCTCCTTAAGACCCCATTCATCTTCTGGGCTAAAGGTTATGAGTTAAGGAGTGGATGCAGTGATCTCTTTTAGACAAAGATGAGATGCTCTGTCTTGGGTAGAGTGTATTTTTTTTAAATTTTATTTTAAGCATAGAATCCTTTTTTAAACTCGGGCTTTAAGATAACTTTGATAAAGTAAATGTTCTGGGGTTTCTTCGTCCTGCCCTAGTAGCCACTGCTCATTGCATGTAGAACTTTCTGCAGTGCACAGCTGGGAACTGTGTCCTGTTTCTTGATTCTGTCTCACTTTACTCTGTCTTGTTGAAACGAGGGGTTTATGTTTTGTTACTACACGTGGAAGATAAGAATTCTAATTGACTTGCAATTAGAATGGGAATAGGGAAGCTATAAATATATTAATACCCACCAATTAATTTTTACAAACACGATCTGTTCCAGTATCCCGCACAGCAGAGGCACACAGCTGCACTGCTCTTTTCAGGGCTGTTAAAAAACGAGGCCGTGCTGTATCTGATGTGGTCAGAGCAGGTTTGGTCTGCAGTGTCTGGACAAGTGGAAGGCCCAAAGCAGACATAAAACAGGTTGAAAGCTCGGTAACATCTGAACACTGAATTCCTCCCTCTAGTTCTCATTCTTATATTTGGCATGAGCTGCCATGACCTCTGCTGCTATCCTTTAACGGGATAACTTTATAGCAGTGGGGCTGATTTGGCCTCAGATGTCTCAAACTTCTACTGAATTCCACTTGCACCATATGTGCCTGTAATTGTGTGTGTTGATTTAGTGCTGTGGGCTCTAATCCCGCTCTCTCCACCTTCCCATCCCAAAAGAGCTCACAGAGTTCACTTGCACTACTTAATTAAAGACTTTATTACACATAGCTGGCTGTAACCAGGGTTGTTAAAGCCTCGCTCCCTTCCCCCTCACCCTGATTTTTATACCAGTAAATGTCCAGAAGTTTCTGTTGCAAGTGCCTAGAATAATTAATATTAGCTTGGGCATTCCAGACTAAAGAAATATACACCTTAAAATCAGATATTTAGCTTTAGGGACATGTGGACCTAGCCTAGTAGCAAGTCACTTGGAAAAGCAACCATATTTTAAAGGGCCCAGTACACAGAAGTGCCTTTCTCCAATGAAAAATTATTAGGGATCTGCAAATTTTAAAACTCAAAAGCCACTGAATTAGAGGCAGGTTCCACAAATATTGTGTTTCTCTGATTTTCTGTTTGAGTTGATGATGGACCCCTCCTTCCTCACTTCACTCCCACATTTCTGTAAATGCAGACCCTGACTTAAAATTTCATTTTAAAACAAATACGTTTGTCAGGGAAAAAAAACCATCATTACTCATCTTCACATTTTACTTGCTAGAGGTGCACACAAATATTCCCTTTCCTTGTAGTGAAGAGGAAAAATGTTACTTCTACAATTGGTATTCTGGCACCTCCAAAACACAGTCAACAGAATTAATCTCTGTATAATTACCAGTTGCATTTTAAGCTCTAGAAATATCTTGTCACTACAAATTCTGCAATACAAAGTTTTATTCCATTAAGTATTCACTTTCTCTGATTGGAGCCCAGCTCTCCCAGCCAACCCAAATTAACCAGTTGTCTGTAAAAACTCTATTTCTTTGTTCTTTCACTATTTATTGCTCATTGTCTCTTTTTTCTGCCTTAACCATCAATCCATTTGTGAACTTTCACTGTCATAGGAGCATCATTAATGTTGAGACATAATAACCATAACAATCAGTGAGATTATTTCCCTGAAACAAAAAAGAAATGGTGTTCAATCCACAAGATGCAGGTTTTATTTATCCTTTGCCATAAACAAAAAGAAAAAAAAGAGAAAAATTTAAACAAAAAGTTAAACACTGGCTGTGGCTGTGTTGAATTTTTTACTTGTACACATATTCAGTTGTTGACATATTCTTGAGGCACACCATCAGTCATGGCTTTCTGTATTAAAAAGGTTGGACAGTGGCATATTTTCTGTGTGTAAACACCTCCAATAGATTGCCATTAATGGGAGAGTTTATTCATGGAGAAAAAGTGTCGGCTGGTATGTAAAATAAAGGGTTAAACACGGAGAAATTTGGTTTGTTCTCTAATGCTCCATGTGGTCTCCGAAAATCAAAGCAGGAAGCATCATGGAGCTTGGAAAATGACGAAACCACAAGTCATTTTTAACTAATTCCTCCATGCCATGTCACTGCATTTTACAGGATACAGCAGAAAAAAGCCACCATGTGGTTTCATTTAAACACATGTTGGCTCTCCTAGGGGAACTCCACGAAGCAAATGAGGGCAAAGAGGACAGGATTTGGAGTCTTGCTTGGTACTGAAATACGAAGGAACCCAAAATCCAGTAGTTTGGAGGGACCCACAGAGGCTGCAGGGAAATGGAAATATAATTCCATGCCAATAAAAATATATAGGAAGAATTTTTATTCTCTTTACTTTCTTGCCCCTAGAGTTACCTCTGGCTGCTGTCAAGACCTAGATCTAGGTTAGAAGGTACCCTGGAGGTCTTGGCTAATAATTATTTCTTTTCTCCATTAAATTAAAATATTTGTCTGCCTCCCTACACTTCTGTTTCATATCTCTGTGATGAAAATATGAACTTGTTCAGAGCACTTATCAATTAGATAAGCAGGTAATTTATATCAAGATAAAGACAGCTTCTGAAGGTGTTTGTGTACAGAGTATTTTGCAGGGGGCATCCTTACTTCTGGGTGGGCCTTTGTGTGTGGTAATGGTTTTGAAAACTGGAGCACAATTCTGAATTCTTTTTTGGTTTTTTGTGGTATATGTCCATTTTAGTTTGACTGACTGTTGAACTATTCAGGATTTGAGTCTTTTTTTCAGTTACTTGTGCAGTATTTTGCACAATAATTAACCTTCTAAATTTCTGAGGGAAAAAGTTCGATAGCAGGCAACATTTTAATAGTTGGTTTTGAGCAAAAATAGAGCTGAGATAGATTATGAATTAAAAATTGTTATTTTCCATAATATCCATAATCCTATTACTTTTTATGCCATTATTTTTTCCCAAGAAATTAACACAACAATCTAAGAACTGTTATGAGAAATTAAGTACGAAACTATGTTCCTGACAATGATGCAAATGTTAATGGCAACAATAAAGTCCTTCATTGGTTCTTAAAGATCACTTATAACATTTTCCTTCTGCCTGTGTTAAATTGCCTTGCAGAATTATGGCATGGACATCTAACTACGCTGCTGCGAAAAACCCTGTTTCCTTTTTAAAAATTACTGTTTAAAGTTACTGAAAGTAGCACTGAAGTTCGTTAAAAATTCTGAAACAAGAGTTTGGGCACTTAGTCCACTTCTAGAAGAATTGTTTCAATTGTCTCTATAGGACTATGATACAGGCATTTCCAAGTATGTTCAGTCCTAAAATCTTACAATTCTCATTTAGAAATCATGTCATTGCCTTTTCATCACCAACATTGGTAAGATTTTTACACTGAAATATTTTCTAAGGGAAATATTAAACAAAACTTCATTTGTTACTTTGAAGCTTTAGTGATTCAAGTCTTTTCTTTACCCATGAAATAGCACGAAATATGAATATCTTTGTCAATATGAATAGTTCTGAAGGTAACAAACAGGACTTACAGCAAAAGCCACTTGCGACTTTCCTGTCATAAATGAGTCTCTCCCTTCTAGATTTTGCTCAACTCCAGTTTAAATAATGTAGGACTGATGCACTCTGAACACCCTCCACCAGCAAGAATTAAACTGTTGTAGAGCAAGGCTGTCAGGGCAAAAAAGGATGGAGCACACCCTGATAAATGCATGCTCTGGTTCATTTCCAATAATTCCAGGGGCTGATGAATTCTATTGCCAAGGGATTTCGCTATGTAAATCTCCCTGACTAAAGCTTTGCTGAATTTTATAAGAACAGAGCGTTGTCTTTGTGTTGCTAAACACAATAGTTAGTGGGTCTTGTGACCTTACTCTCCAGGGATTGGAACTTAAAAAATAAAAAAACCCACAGTGAAGAAAAGCTCCACAATGCACTGTGGAGCGTAAATGACGCCCTAAACCAATCTAGGAGCTCACAATAAACATTTGCGAATGCAAGAGGAATTTTGACAGAGCATGAATAGCTGATGGCTGGCTGTGGGTATAAAAGGAGCAGGGTTTGCTGGTGAAGGTTCCTTTCATGGGGCAGAGAGCTGGAGGTGACAGTTCAGCAGCTACACGCTGTCCTACCAGAGATTGCCCGGCCCTCGACAGAGTGGGCAGGGCAGGGCAGGGGACAGCAAGAGCTGAGGGCTTAAAGGAGTTAATGCACCAAACAAGTGAGGTCAGCCAGGCGTGCTGCAGGGTTATTTCCAAAGCAAGGTGGAGAATGAATCACCAGTTTCTTTGTGCAGCTCTTCCCCTTCCCCTCACGGTCGGGGCTTGTTCATTCCTGAACGAGTATCGTGGTTTTGGTGGGAATTAATGTCCTTGTGGCTGCTCAGATGCTGGCCATGGGTCCTCCTCTGGGTTTCCCTTTCCCGACAGCAGCAAGTCCAAGTCTTGGTGGCTGCAGAGACCAAATCTTGAAAGTTGAAGCTGAGCCTTTAAATTTGAAAGCTGAAGGTGGCTCACTTTGTGAAAATCTGGAATAAATGTTAAAAATTGTGCAATTACTATAAGCTAAAATTTCAACTATTTCTTATTTAATACTGGAAAACCTGTGTTTGCTTTTGCAGAATAATTAAAGCTTGCCCAGCTTACTTTTTTTTCCTTTCTTTTCTTTTTTTTTCTTTTTTCCCTTTTTCCCTATGTGTCTTTCCAACTAGAGGAACCTGGGAGATTGGCAGAACTGGTGAATTCTTTGATGGGAGAAGGGAAAGTCCTAGACAGAAGGCAATGCTGCTGGAGAATGTATTTGCAGACAATTTTTAACTCACAGTTTGAGAGGTATCTGCTTCTGTTAACTCCTGTCTCACTTTTTAGAAGTGTTAATTTTAAAAGGCTGGAATACAGCACTTTCTTCCCTGCAGCCTAGGACAGAAGAAGTAGTGACCTAAACTTCTTTCCAGCCAAAGACTTACTCTGAAGTCAGTACTGGGTTAAATATAAATCAAATTACCGTCAAATAGCACACATTTGCATAAAACAAATGTATATCCTCTGAAAGTCTTGCAAAGTCTAATGGATTTGGGTTTTTGCTTTTTTTTGCTCTTAAAAGTCCATCACTGGCTGAGTATAAGTAGAAGGAAGGGATTTTTCAGTCTAGAAGGTTGTCTCCCAAACAACTGTATGAAAATAGATGAAAAATTGCTTTACAACTTTGTTTCTGTAAAGAATGAAAAAAGCGGCAGCTCAGGTGTTCCACAAAAAAAAAATAAAAAGCCTTATCAAAAAAATCCCTAAAACAAAACCAAACCCATTTGTTTGCTTTCTTCTTCTTTGAAATTTGTTTCCTCATGGAAAAAAAATACAGGAATATTGTGTAAGATGGTTTATATGGTAATTTCAAACAAGCCAAAGAGAGATTTTTGAATTCATAAGGACATTCAACTCAGCCTGCGTCTCCTCAGCCCATTTTTTTTTCTGAAGTTTCAGCCCCTTTTTCTGAAATCTTCAGTTAAATTCACAGAACTGATTTGCCTTTTATTTTTATCCCCATTTCTAGCAATGTTTCCTGAAGAGGCATTAGTTTTATCATGACAGGTTCAGCCATCAGAGTAAATATCTGCTGTCTGCCTCATTCTGGCTTTGACTTGATTTATGATGTTATGGAAACACTAATATTAGTCATTTAAAGATTAAAACAATGCTTAGACAGAACGGACAGTAATCACTTTTGAAAAGGTTGAATACTGTGATTTATAGGATTCCTTGAATATAAAGATTTAATCTTTGAATGTTTTTATCCACATGCCATGTCTTATGAATGGCCAAAATTAAGTTGACAATATTAGCATATGGCCGGCATTACAAAGAAATTAAATATATTACATCTAGAGATACATTAAGCTCTCCTGCATGTGAATATATTATAGGAATAGGTTTATTCTCCACAGCACCTCTTTAATTTTCTTCATCAAAGGTATTGTACACCGAGTCTTTCTTTTCCTTTATTGAAGTGTGAATTTAGTATTCATGAATCGCGCCAGATTAACAGAAAAATAGCTTCTCACTGCCCATTCTGCACAAGTCCTGCATAATTTAATGCAGAAGAAACCAATATGGCCATATATAGATTTATCAGTGCAAGTTTTTCTGTAGGTTTTATGAACCAATGTGTACAATTCAGTACTCCTAAGTGCTGGAATGAAGGTGATTATCTATCTAGCCCGTTGAAAGTTTTCCTTGAGAGGGCCCACATCTAACCTAGGGAGCATTTCTGAAATTGCTGCCTGAAGTTACTGTGATAACTAATCTGTGGTTGGTGTCCCCCGTGGTGTGCCAACCCCTGCCCATTGTCACGGTGCCTTTGGTGGGACAGACGAATTTGGCCAGATCCTTTTGGCTGCTCATAACCTGAACAAATCCAAAAAGGTGCGTGGTTTGGTACAGCTTTGCTCCCCCAGTTGTGACTTTCCAGGCTGCTGATTGTAAATTGGGATTGAAACCTTTCTTCAGCAGCCTGATAAAACTCTATCAGAAGGTAACAATTTTCAGTCTTGCATTTGTAATGGCCTTAACTTTAATTTTTGATTTGACAGCTACTGTTTAAAATGACATTTTGTGAAGAGTTTCTCTGTAGTGTGAAGGGCTTCATCTGCTATCCCTGTCTTATTTCTGTGTTAGCTACTTGCTTGTACTGGAGCTGTTATTTCTGTTAATTATCTGTGTCACAATGGTATCTAAAGGCCCTGGTGAGGACTGAGCCTGTGCTGCAGTAAATGCAGTGCAAATGCATGCAAGGTCTCTATCCTTGCCCTGGAGATAATAGCTCTAATTTATTTTTGTATCTGAGATGTTATCACGGCGTTATCTGAACAAATGTTTATCTCTCGGCACCTCTGTGAAGCAGTGGGATATAATCCCCAATTCAGAGATAAGGAACTCAAAGATTGTGACTTGTCCAAGGTCACATGAAAAAAACCCTTTGGCAGAGCTAAGAGAACGTAAATGTCTGATCCTGGCTCGTTGTGTTTCCATGTGATCCGTGGCTCCTTTCTGGTTTCAATAAGAAATAGATTATCTCACAGCGGCTTTAAATTAGGAAATCTTTAAATTGCAGAGCAGTGAATAAAGTGACCTGGGCATTTGTCTATTACAATTAGCTCCTAATTTCTACTTTTCATGGATGCCTGAGTCCTTTCCCTTGTCTTGACAGCTACTTTCCTTCCCACCACGTTGTTAGCTGGTTTCAATTAGTGTAACTCCATCCATCTCAGGATCCTCCTGACTTTCACTTTTCTGAGTAGTCTGAAGCCGCCCAAAGTTTACCAAATCCACTCACCTTGAGTTGTGACTCACTGTACCTCCAGTGTCTCATTTTTATTATATGTATGTGGGCCAGATATTCTCGGAAGAATTCAACATTGTTAATTTGCTCAAGATATTTTTATTTTAATTTTTTTGATTATGAATTGTCTATTTTCATTAGAGATAACGCAGAGTGTTGTTTCTTCCCCTTTTTTTATTGAATTGTTTTTCAGTCATTATTTTTTTTACCCTCCTGTTTTGACTACCCCAAAAATATTTTAAAACCCATGCAGCAGTCCTGGCAATATTTTTCAGCAGAGATTTTTTTGAAGCAGGAGTAAGACTCGATGAGCTCAGAGTGATGGCGCACACACAGCGATGTGGGGCACACTGTGTCATTGACAGAATTACATTCTTTCAAAATAAGAACTTCCATAGAAAGCCACGAGCTTCGACTGAAGTGAAGCACAAAGGTGCACATGGACATATCCAAAAGGAAGGTGCAGAAAGCTCTGCCTTTGAGGCAGCGAAGTGTGGGGGGTAGAGAGTGAGGTTAAAGGCTCAAAGAGCAGGATGCTATTCCTGCTGCTGGGCCTGACCTGGCCTATGACATTAGAAAAGGCACTTCTCTTTGCTCCTGCTCAGCTTTGATGTGTTCTGTGTTCAGCTGGAACTTTTGGACAACCTAACCCACATTCATACCATGATAAATTTTTTAATCATCCTCTAGGCAATTATACAGGAAGTATAAGCAGACTGAAGCACAAAAAAAACCCCCAAACCCCCCAAAAAAAACCCCAAATCAAAAACCAAACAAAAAAAAACCTCAAAAAAACCCAAGCAGTTTTCAATCTAACAGCAAATAAACCCAACCAATTCTTGCTCACTTTTAGTAGACACAACCTTTGCTGCAATTATAGACTGTAGAGAAAGGATCATACTGTGGAGAGACAGATTTCTTTTATCACCTCAAGCATATATTTGCAAATTATTTTGGCTTATATTTGTCTCTAGGGACAGGCATGCTTGGCACAGCATCATTCTTACCTTGTCTTCCCTTAACATCTGTCCCCCAAATAACACTTCCAATATATGGATTAACTTTAACCCAGGACTACTGGGTTTTCCTGCAGATGATTATGTTCTACTGTTTTGGGTTTTTTTCCTGCAGAATACTGCAGTCCCTCTGTAAACCATAATATTTATGCTGTGGAATTTTTTTTTTTTTAAATTTTTTCAGCAGACTTCTTCATGCATTAATCAGAATCCAAGCGGCAGTTTGAGGAAACAGGATCATCTCAAAGTAGGAATTGAACATGTGTAATTTTATGCTGTTTGCCTCAACTGCTGATGCATCCAAGCTGCCCATCTCCTCTGGAACTTCTCCTCTTTAGCTGTGTTGCACTTAGTAACAATTTTTATTAATTTTTCTACTTTTTAATTAATTTTTCTACCTGTGCCAATAATACAGCAGCCATCTTTCCCAATACTAATTTGCTCCTTGCCTCACAGGCATTAGAAAGCTCCTGGAGTCAACAGGCAGGGCAGAGTTTTTGGGGTTGGCCTTATAAAAATGTAAATATTCTTCCCTGATTTTTTTTTTTTTTTTTTACAAATACTGCCTCTTGCAACTTTCTACTTAGGTTTGGTGTTTGTACCTTTAACAGGAATTTTTCTCACAGCAGTAAACCCCGACTTGCATGCATTTACCTTTGAGTGGTTCAAAATTAATAACATTGTCTTGCTTTCTCACATCAAAAGGTATGAAAAATATGCTTTAGCACTCCCCACTTCTCCTAAAAATTCCTCGGGGCTCATTGTGCTCTTCTCATTCCCTCTGCTCTACACTGCAAAGTCTTCCAAAGATGTATTCCTTACATGTTATTCAAAATGGTAGCATTGGCTTGGTTGCCAGTGATTCCCACGACACATGCTGTTCCCTGTAATATAACTTATTCTTTCAAACTTAGACCATCACAGAATTTTTTTTTCAAATCTCAGTTCTTTCTGGAAATCATTAAAGTTGTCTGTCACATCAGAGTGCTGGAGTAGCACAAGGAGCAACATCCTTTGTTTAGATAAATCAATATGAATATTTCAAAACAAATTTTGCCTCTTTCAATGGAGTTTGAGTGTTTTCCCTGTTTCTCTAAATCTTTGTTGCTTTCTTTTTAACAGTTAACCTCCACAAATTGCTTTCTTCCTTAGATTGCTCTGCAGTGTTTAGAGACATTTTCCACTTTACCTTCTGTTAATAGAAATGTGTGTTTTATACTCAATGCCACATGTTAATCACTACCAAAGAGAATGACAGAGCCACCTTTTATTTGATTTCTGAGATTTAAAGGGGCTGCTACTCTGTGAAATGAGGTTTATGGCTCATACCAAAGTCTATTTCTCTGCAGTATTATAAAAGTGGCTTCTTCTCATCCTTTCTCTTTCTCTCCACGAGCCTTTTCTCTCAACTGCTGGCTAAAAAGAAAAAGAATGAACATCTTCTGCTGTGCTGCAATACAGAATAGTAAAAAGAACCCTGAACATCTGTCAGCACCTGCTTTGCCTAGAAATTGCATCCCAATCCACAGATGCTTGGTTACCAGGCTTTGTAATCTGAATCTGTAATTTTGTGTTTCTCAGAAGAACAAGGACACCCTGAAACTTACACTTGTACTTTTATCCTGTGGTTGGCAACTTTGAGAATGGATGTGATCTGTTGTTGTTATGGAATCTTTCCCCCAGTGCAGGGCATTGTTTTACTTTCTGTTTTTTAGAAGTGTTATCCCATTTCTTCTTGATTTCTCTGCTCATTTGACATTGACCTTGCCAATTTATTTCATCCTGCGTGTCAGTTACCCTTTGTGTACTGAAAAACACATCCCACCTAAATTGCTTATAGGTTAATCCCTTCCTTATAACTTCTATCACTGACATCTTGCTTTTGAATTAGTTACTATCATTTTGTTGACCTTATCCATCTCAAAAATGTCCTTCCTTCTTCTAAAGCAGCTGCCAGAATTGAATGCTCCAGCCTCACTGTAATCTCAAATGCACCTCAAAACCTAATGATAATCATTCTGTTTTCTCTCCAGACTCCAAAAGAAATGTTTGTGATGCTTTAGGCTTTCTTACTGTGCTGCACAGCAAACTGCATATGCCAATTAATGAATCATGAATACTTGAGAGAATTTGAGAAGTAGGAGCAAAGGGTTTGTAAGTCATGCACGTCTTGGTTATACTATGAAAGTTCCACCCTCCTATTGCAGAGCAGCAGAATGTAAGAGGGAACAATCTCCAGGTCCCAGACACCCCTTTACTGGGCTTTTGAGGTCTGTGAATGTTATGCAAGAAGCTCACTCAACCTTTGGGAGGAGGACTGTCTTCTGGTGCTTTCCAGTGCCTGATTTCATGAGCAGAATTTATTTATAGGATCTGAAAAAGCAATTTCCTCTTCAGCCCATGATAGGGAGTTCAAAAGCAAAAAAAAAAAAAGAAGATCCCAACAGAACCCTACAGGGTTTCCAGAGATAAGGCACGGACCTTTCCTCCTAGAAGTCAAAACAAAGTGTGTTTCAGCTCATGGCTATCACTTTTGCACGAGTCTCTTGGTATTACCAAAGCCCAGCCCTGGGCTTCCCGTCTTCAGACTTGCCTTGCTGTTTTATTGTTTTGTTTGAATAAATTAAAAGCTGGCTTTGTAGTTGTAGAGAATAAATTCTATTGCTAGAAGACAATTTTATTTTAGAAGTCTCAGCAGTATTTAACTCCCCCTGTCACAAACTTCACTTAATTGAAAGTGGCCCATCTCAGATACTTACCCTTGTGTGTAGTTAGCAGCTGACAGTTCTGCAGGTGTATTCTGTACTGGCTTCATATCTACCAAAATCAGCGTGACAGCTGTGACCCTCCTCCCACAGGAACAGCACCAATCTGAAAATTTCAGTCTGGTGATCACTGTCTCCCAAATTTTAACGCCTGTTATGCGACGAAGGTGTGACAGTAGCAGTCACAGTGCTACCTGCTGATTATCAGGGGCATTATAAGGGAGGTGTTGGCAAAATTTCAAAGCAACAGTGAAAGCAGCCCTGTTCACAAGATGAAGTTGCATGTGTTTATAAAATAAGACTGATGAAATCCTAAATTATAAAGGAGGCAGAAGAGGACAAGGACTAGCACCAACATACTCATTCCAAATACTCCTAAATTTTCTGTGTTACATACATGCACTTCCAATAACATTTCTATCATGTCATAATATGAGAATGCTCTTAACAAAGTTTCAATTATAAAAGAGTCACTGTATTATATGCAATTTTTAAAGGAATTTTTAAGCAGGTCTTTGACTGAACTCTTCTGAGTTGAAATCCATCTAAAATTTGGAAGCATTCAATAATTTTTCTGGCAGATTATATTCACTAGACAGTGCAATTATAATACTGCATGAAATGAGTGGTAGAGAGAAAAATAATTCAATGATCCAGTGACCTAAAACTGCAGTTTAAACCCTTCTGTGTTTGCAGACTTCAGCACTCCTTTGTAAAAAACTACTTTGTCTATCCATGCTGCTTTCTCTTCTCTAGATAAAGGGGAACAATAATCCCTTTCCCACCTCAGGTATGTTGTAATGATAAAATTTTTTATAATATGTGGTGCTGGTTGTGATAGGGGTTGATTAGTATAGGGGACAGATAGACTATATGGAGATGGTGAGATAATGAGAGATGCAAAGAAAAAAAATAACAGAAATAGAAAAGGACATTTTAAGTTTGTGAGTGAAAAATATGTTTGCCATTGGCCTAACCCAATATTAAAATAATTTTTTTTGCTGGATAGAGAGGGACAGAATCTTTTTACCAGTTACAGCAAACAACCAGACTATATTATTATATAATATAATATATTATTGTATTATTTGCTCCAGTTCTTCCCAGGAAAGTCCAAGTAGTTCAGAGACTTCCTTCTCCAAATCAGATGTCCCTTCCAATAACAAGTATGAGAAAATATCTTTTGAGTGCATGATTACAGCCTCCCTCCCAGTATGACAAGATAAAAGGATATTCTCTGATATTATGATGTATCTGAAGTGACAAATGTTTAATTCTGGTGAATTACATCTTCTGTGAAGAATCATATGTGAAGAAGTCTGGAAAATCTGCTAACAGAGATAGGCAAGGTCCTGCCAACATGAGATATTCCTTAGAGGCTGGTAGGGGACAGGAAGCCCAGAGTCCATGCAGCAAAAATAATGCTTTGCAAGAGTCTCTGGCTATGTGACCCCATCCCTGGCAAAGCTGTAAAAAATGAGCCTCCTACTATACTTAAGTTATTGTTTTCAGACAGCTTTAAATGAATAATTGCCTCGTGACACAAACCTACTTAGCAAATTGTGCGGCATCCCGCGTATCAGTTCGGCGCGGGCCCCTTTGTGTGCTCAGCCTCATCAAGGACTCGCTCACCTTTCACCACAGTTGCTTTGGGATAATGAAAGAACATCATCAACACGGCTTCCTGGAGGCAGAGATAAGGATGCTGGAAAAGTGCTAACATGATGGATACAGAGTACATGAGATCCTGCTGGCGATTGTTTTGTTCAGAGGACGAAATCCCACTCAGCAGCCAGACACAGGCTGAACTCTGACCTCAGCATCTGACACTGGGGGGCTGGCAAGGCACACAATGGGGCTGAAAGCGTGAGCATCATTGAACTTGATCTGCGTTGAGGGTGAAGTCTTGCAAAGTGGTCAAATGCCACAAAATCTCTGCCACGAGGGTAAAATTAGCCACATGATATTTCCCTCAGGATGAGAAGTAAAAAGCTCAGAGGACAGAATTTCTGTTACAAGTGTTGCCCTGGAGGTGGTTTTGTCAAGAACACAAGCTTGCAAAAATCAAGGTGTGTGATTATAAGACACCCTACACCCCACACCAAATGTACTATGGAACAAATTCAGATATAAACCACTAGGGAGTTTTACACGTTTTGGCCACACACCTCATTTGGGAAATTCTGCACCAACAAATACAGGACTTGAGAGCAAACTCCGCTGCTGGGCAGCATGGAATGGGAAAGTTGGATTTTTGGGGAATATTTGTTTTGGAAAATGAATTCTGTGTCAGTATATGATACTTGATAAATTGCCTAAAAGAGAGAAGACTGGAAAGAAGAAAAGGCAGGCATTAAGAGTGCTAATAGACATTTCCAAATGAAATAATGCAGCTCAAGATGTTCTAATCCAAACCGAAAGTTTGATTGAATAAGATATATAAAAGTTGTCCAATGATGAAAATGAACAATTTTTTCTACTTAGCTGGACAAAGACTGGCCATGGCTTTGTTCACAAGCTGTAGATTTCAACCTTATAGCAACCAGAGTAGGATGCCAGAATGGGCATGGCACAGATCAAGACTCAGCTGTAGTAAAAGTCAAGATATCTATTTTTCATCCATGATGCCCTAGGTTATAATGTGGAAAGGTAAAAACTGAAGATCTGCATGTTGTAGCCATGTAAACTCCAGAATAACTCAAATATTCTGTTTCTTTTTCACCAATTTGCCGCCTTCTTTACAGTAATAACTTTGCTCCACACACAGTGAGAGAGCACCTTTGAAATCTGATGATCAATGCGCTATCTGTGTCTGGGATGGGAATTCCACTGGGCTGAGCACACACCAAATTTCTATGGAATGGCAACCCTGATCCTTAAATGGCTGGTACTTTCTGCTTCATACTCTGCCCCCACCCATCTTGTGTATTTAAACAGATTTAAATGGCTCCTTTATCTTCTTAGGCTACAGACAAAATAAATCCCATGCCTTGAGCATGATACCTTTGCATTCTACAGAGCTACAAATTGTGGGGAGTTACTTTTTTAGTAAGGCAGAAGGTTTTAGGAACTACTTTGGAGCTGCTGTCTGGGACTATAATTCTTCCCTTGACATCCTTTTGCCTCAGTAACCTTGTCTCTCTTAATCTCCGCATTTTTTAACTTGATATTCTCCTCTTTATTTGTTTTTCCAATTGACTCACTTTGTCTAGCAGAATAATCTCTAGCCCCACATAGTCTACAGAATTTAAGAGCCCGGGCAAAACTAATTGGAAAGATAATATAAACACTGTGCTCAGAAGGGGAGACATGACACATAAATTACCAGATGCCTGCAAGCTTGTGCCGCTCCCAGTCACTGTTTCTTTTTCCTCTCTGTAATTGCTGCTGGGGCATGGATGTAAAGCTGGCAAGACAGAGGTAGTTTACAAATAACTGTGCATAAACATGGAAATCCTCTGATAGGAAAGACCGCAGAGTTCGTTGTTTAAAAATTTTTCTGACAATATTGCTCCTGAACTTTTTTTGTAAATACTGACACCTTAAGCAATTAGGGAGTAAGCAATGATTCAGCTGAAAAGTTCTGTGTGAAGTGCTTTTCCTGGTAGTGTTGGATGCTTTTCATTAAAAGAAAAGGAAAGAAAAAGCTTCATAGTTTTATTTGACTACCAGGATTAAAATCATGTAAGAGGGGCAACCGGCGTAAGCCAGCGTTGCATGATTTTAGAAATTAAAATTGATTGCACCCTTGGTTTAGTCTCTTTGCTAATATTAGTGTTGCATTTGTAAAGGCTTTATGAGGGGTTAAGAAATTATTAAACTGCTATAGACATGATAAACTTTTGACTTGACTCTCACAATGATAATTTTTTTGCCCAATTGTCTGATAAATTATCAATAGAATCTTCAATATGAAATCAGGATTTATCCATGAACAACAGAAATGGACTAAATTTGTTAGCCATGAGTATGAAAACCTGGGCAACTTGTTCATATTCGTGTGAATTTTTTTGTGGGCTTAAAATGAATCTCACCCTCAAGCTGTCAATATAATGAAAGTGGGCTCAGAAATTCTGTGGCTGCAAAGGGAAGGGTTAATTCATAAAGATCAGCAATTGCAAGTTCTTAGTTTGATCAGAGAGGAAGAATTAATTATGGGTGAAAATTCACCTCAGGTGCAGGGGAGGAAATTGCAACTTCATTGGTTGTTTGGTCTTTATTTCTTGAAGGAAAGGTAAATTGGTAGAGAGGTGCTTTCTTTCCAAGCACTTTGAAAAATTGTTTCATTTTTGTCTCTACACAGTAAGTGTCACTTTTTTACACCTTTAAACGAATCCTTGCTTAAAAGATATGTTCGTGGGGGTTCTCTTTCCTGTTAAAAGAACAGAACTGTTATTCTGGGTGGATATTTTCACTTATTTGAATGAGACACGGCTTGGTCTGCCTCTGAACTCATGGAGCAGAAGGGTAACTTGAACAAGAGATCCATAGGGAAAATAACTCCTTGTATTCTTGTAGTATTTGGGTAATGGGAAAAAGTTTTATAGCTCCTGGTGTCTCACTGAAAAACCGAGAGAAGCAAAGCAGGATGCAACAACTGTGTTTATTTAGCTGTCAGGTTACTCAGGTTTTACCACTGATGCCTTAGATACTGCTAAAAATACCAAAGTAAAGTTCAGCATACTTGGTACCTTTTAGTTGACTGCTAGAAGTGCTGTCACCAGTCAGAAACAGTGATTATTTGATTATCTCCTGTTAAATTACGGCACTTGCAGCTAATCATGAAGTCTCATTGTCAACTGCAACTTGATTTATTTAGTGTTAAACAAAACAGGCTAAGCCATCTGTAAACTGTTGGTTTTGCTAGGGGTTTTTTTGTGGGTTTGGATTTTTTAAAAATTTATTTATTTCATTGTTTTTCTACCCTCTCTGTGCCTTCTATTGACGCCATGACATAGTCAGTGGGTATTCAGTGATTTACAGTATATCTGAAGTGGTGTCACCGTGATGAAGTGGTGTCATCAGGCCAGGCTTCAGTTCTCTGTTTTGACAAATACCGTGAGATACTTCACTGAAAATAAGCAGTGAGCTGACATTTGCAAGTGGAAAACTACTTTCATTAAACCTTTTCTCTCCAATTTGAGACCCTCTCACTAATAAATGAAGGTGGCAGGAAATATCTCTGTATATTAGAGCACTATGAGGTGCAATTTGAAAGTGACACAGATGAAAAATTGTTACTGTAATAAACTATTGATTTTGTTCACAATCAAGACTGAAAGAACAGGATGTGTAAGAATAAGTGTCTCTGATTCTGAGCAATAGTAAACACAGGATTTAGTGCTTCAATAATTATTATAGAAAACACAGAGAAGGTGATGGGTGAGGTAGGAAAAAATACAGATGGCTTTCAGAAGGAAAAAAAAATGGGAAGAATGTCTTCCAGTCCCTGAAATATATTCACTCCTAGATTAGTAAACAGAGCTGAACATCTGCTACAAGCAAACCACCTCTGGAGCAATGAGGTGTTGGTGTGACAAAAGTGCATTTCCAAGGCATTAGAATTAACTTGACTGAAGTAAATGGATGAACTGGTTTTAAATACTGGACAGTTTGTCACAAAACATGTGAGATCTTGCTCATACAGCAACATTTTAAAACTGTATGGGCAGCAGTTCTTCAGCAAATAATAGGTTTTAGAAGAGCAGTGCTCAGACCCTCCGTCAGGCCCTGTTACACTGAAATGTAAATAAATTCTCAATGGATACCTATTTATAAAGTTATTTTATCTGTGTTCCTAGAGGTTCTTAGAGCAAAACATTAAGAGGATTATCTCTTTCCTTTTGAACGAGCTTGCTGTCTTAAGGGGGAAAATCAATAATTAGTTTACATGTTGTTCAGAGTCTCCACTCTTAAGCTTCCAATATCTGCTGAAATTCAAAACTGAACTTTTAAAGAGTGCTTTGAGGAAAAAGGTTTCTAACTTGAAAGTGCAAGACAATTATTTGGAGTTTGGGGTCGATTTTTGCTTTTGTGTGTATCTCTGACGTTTACTGAAACGTATACGTTCAACACGTACACTTTAGGTTGTCCCCGTGTCCCTTAACCTGACTTCACCCCAACTCCACTCTCAAAAAACCCCTACCAAAGCACAGATAAATTTAAATCAATTTAAAATGGAGGAAAGTCACATACTCCCTACAGTTGGCTGTTGTACTCCAACTATTGCCATTTATTTTAAACGAAAAGTTCAATGTCAGCAGCCTGTATCATTCAGGCTCGTTCAGGTGCTAAGTTGTGTGTGGAAGCATAAAGTAAAAGACTGAGTAGGGCAGATAAGGGGAGAAAATTCTGGAGAAAGGGCATTTTGGGTTGGATGTCTACCTTTGGAGCAAGGGAGTTGTGGTTGTCCCTGCTATAAGAGACTGACCATAGGTTAGATCTCTAAGGAGGTTTAACTTTTCCTGCCAGATCTGGAATTTCTCCTAACATTGAATTTTCAC
>WEIT01010406.1:1282-15758 GCA_013389985.1 Dryoscopus gambensis | reverse complement strand
TCAGGTCACCAGTCATAGAAACAGACCTAGATCAGAATTTGGGATCCTGCATTTGACAGACGTAGACACACCTGCAGGCTTGTCAGGTTATTCAATAAGCTCTTCTGTCACAAAATAATTTCAGTTTACCAAACTGCACATTGCCAAAGTGTTCTGGTTTACTGGGGATTTTGTTTGCTTAGTGGACTTTCCTGTAATTTGGTCTTTCCTTTCTGTAAGGAACAGATCAATGCCCTTTTAACATAATTTGAAAAGAAATAGTAATTGTGTATGAGACAGTTTTGCTTTGTCTTCAAGTGACTCAAAAGAGTGCAAGCCTTAGTTCTAATATATATTTTGGGAACTGAATAAATGTGGATTCCAGATTCCTTGGAGAATGTACTGTGAGTTTGTCAAAGCCTGCAATGCTGGAGATAGCGTTAATAGAGAATATTTTGGAACAGGGAGGGAAAAAAGGAAGCATAAGGCTGGGGTGATAATAGCAGATGTAAAAATGGGCTAAGAAGGGAGGAGGGGCTATTTTGTGGAGGGGGGTCTACATAATCATGATTTGGGAACTTTAAGAGGGTATCAGGAATATGTTAGGAAGGAAACGTAACTTGAATTAGGCTACCTGGAAGAAGCATGTTTCATATTTAGAAATTAAACTGTCAAAGGTAGTTAGGTAATTAGGTGACTTAATTTTCAGTGAGTATGTCCTGTTAAGAATATGAAACATGCTGACTGTCGACTTTCTTGGTGATAGATGTTGTTTAACAGCCTATGACTGGACCAGAGAAATATTTATGGCACAATGGAGTAATAAACTCTTCTTGATTAGAATATCTATTTACCTAAATAAATAAATAACAAAGTACTCTGAAAATTACTTGAGACTGTGTTTCAAGAAGAGCACCTCCAGGATTAGCCTCTCTGACAAGTGTAACAGAGTTTGTTTGTGAGCTTGTTTGCCAGGTAGTTCTGCCGGCTAGATGGGAAATGAACCAAGCTTGGCTCCTACAACTTGCAATTGTAGGGGGTGGGACAGGTGGATGGATGTTTTTTTTTTAAATTCAATTATGGTTGACTGATGCCTGTTCTCAAAAAAAGCAAAAAAACAAAAAAACCACCACCATGAAGGTTTTGCATTGTTAATGCAAAACAAAGTGCAGCATTAATGAATAACAACTGCCTGAACCAGTCCTGTTCTATGTAAAGACTTACCGAGCTTCTCAGTTCATCTCTTTGCCAAAGTTACATGTAAAACCATTTTTAAAAGGCTTTGATAGGAGTTGCTGCTTTCAAGTTTATATATTCCATATAGTTTTAAAAAAAAGGAAAGTAATATGGCAAAGAGAACTGTTTGCATAATTTCAATTATTTTTCAGTGTAGTTTTTGAATTTGCACTGCTTATTGCACGTCATAACTGTAAAGGAACTGGAGTGACTAACAGATGATCAAGGGAAAGGAGTCAAATAATTATGGCTGATGACTTATTTAATGGCTGTCAAGCCACCTTGCCTTGCCAGCCTTGCTTGTACTTCAGTAGCCAGCTTTGATATCTACTTACTGTAAATAAATCCTCTCACTAATGTTCTTTCCATTCCAAGTGAAAAGAGGATCTGTACATGTCTGCAAAGTTTTCAAGAATGACTAGAAATGAAATAATCAGTAGATACCTAGCCAGAAATCCAGGTTTCATGGTGAAGGATCTCTTGAAAAAGAATCAGGGCAGAATGAATGTCTCACCTTGTAAGCAACTGCCAAAGGGTGCTGCATTTCCTGCTCATAGTCTTTCGTGGTAGAAATGGTTCATCTAACATTAGGCTGAGACTTGTTAAGGAAAAGACTGAAGTGGTGCTCCTGCTGGGGTCTATCTTGCATGGATTTCTGACTTTCACAGAGATAAATAACAACATTCCAGCACTTATTCAACCATATCCATGAAAAGAGTTCATTGTGCCTAGCACGTGATTCTTTCAAACCTGATTCCCTACTGTCTACAGCAACTCCTGTACTACTGCAGTAACATTTTAAATGCATATCTTTGCTTTCTAGGCAACTCTTAGCAGTGGCCATTCATATTTCAGAATGCTGCCGTTTTCTTTTGCTCAAGGAAATCTCTTAGGTACACACCTGGCTCTGTAAGGGATCAAGTAATTTCACAGAATTATAGAATGGGTTGGGTTGGAAAGTACCTTAAAGATCATTTCATTCCAACCCCTCTGCTGTGGGCAGGGAACCTTCCACTAGACCAGGTTACCCAGAGCCCCATCTGGCCAGGTCTTGAACGCTTCCAGGGATGCAGAGTTCACAATATCTCAGGGAAACCTGTTCCAGTGCCTCACCATCCTTAGAGTAAAGAATATCCTCCTAATATCAAACGTAAACCTGTCATCCTTCGGCTTAAGGCCGTTCCCCCTTGTCCAGTCACTCCACGCCCTTGTGAAAAGTCTGTCCAGCTCTCTTGCAGCCCCCTTTAGGCGCTGGAATGCTGCTATAAGGTGTCCCCAGAGCCTTTTCTTCTTGGACTGAACAACTCTCTCAGCCTGTCTTCATAGGAGAGATGTTTCAGCCCTATGATCAACTTAGTGACTCTCCTCTGGACCCATTCCAGCAGATGATTGTTCTGTTTCAGGTGATTGTTTTGTTTAATCTATCTGGTTGTTACCAGATGTTGATGGCAGAAATGAACAAAAGTTCTGGTCTTTGGAAATACTAATTTCTAACACAAAGAAATGCCCATGATTAAGAAATAGTATAAAAGCTGCTTTAAAATCTCACTGGTTTGGCCTTTGCTATTGAATTTTTTTTCCCCAAATCTATTCACCATCTTTCAATTTGGGGTACTTTGCATGATAGGAAGGGAAAGATTATATCCCTGATTTCTGAGGGTAAGATTTAGCCCTACCCTGTTTGAAAAAGGATTGCATCCCACGTATATTTTTTGTTTTGATTTAATGTCAATATAAATTTTCTTCTGATTTGAAAACTTTGAAATTACTGCTTATTATTTCTACTGTTGCCTCCACCATTTTACAGACTTATTTACTTATCTCTTCTCATTGCATCGTTTTAGTGCCAATTACACAAAATATGATCCATATGTGGATTGAGGTTCACATTTGTAAACTATGTAAACACTGTCAAGCCTTATGAGTTTAAACAGCAGAGTTTACTTCTGCTAAGAAGTATTCTTAAGCCCATTATAAACAACACAGATGTAGAATGATAGTGATTTGTGCAGACAAAAAAAAAAAATCTTAAAGATATTATTTCAAAGTGAAATTGATAGAGGGTACAGAAATAGGAACACAGTTTTTTGGCTTTGGGATGGGAAGTAAATTTTGAAAAAGAACAACACTTAAGCCTATAAGGAGGCTTTAAAGCTGCAGAAGATGTTGAGTGGAATTAAGCCGATTCAAGTCGTGCAGTTTCACATTGAGCACAGCTATTTCCTTAGAAGTGTGCTGCACAGCATGTCAGGACCTGGAAATATGTTGCCTGTGTAATGTCAGGACCTGACTCAATCAGCAGTTTATCTTTTGGCCAAGAACAGTAGGATCAAGACATCAGGGTAGTGTGCCCTGGCACCTTTAGGATGTTTCAAAGCAAGCTCCTATTGAATAAGTTAAATCTCCTGTGCCCTTCTTTCTCCTGGCCACAGAGCACAGCCTGACATGGCAGTTCCATGGGATCTGGGTGCATCCACCTCCGCCTATCTCTTCAATACCATGGAAGGATGCAGCGGGAGAATCAGCACAATTTGTCCCCATCTTGTATTAAGATGTCAGTGAATATCTAAATCACTTCCTTTTCTGTCACTTCATCCCTTGACTACATCCTTCGAGACACAACACCATTCAGCAGGAACTACCAGAAATACCCTCTGAAATGATATGTAAATCCAGCAATTCATCATGCTCTGTGTAGTACAGGTTTAATTCTTCCTGCTAGGCCTCAATCTGCTGAAACATTACTCTGATATACAGTACAAAAGCAGTAACAAAGATGTTCATATCAGCCCATTGTGAGCTGGTGGCAGGGAGAGAAATCAGTGAAGCCATGGGGACAATGGCTGGGGTTTAAACAGGCTGCAGAAATTTGCTAAGGCGCGGACAAAAGCCCAGGCGCTGAAAAGCGGGCTGCCCAGGAATTCCTCAGGCTCCATTATACCGCCAAACAATCCTCACTCAGAGAGTGGATTTGCATCTCTAATAGGGTTCAGGGTCTGTTTGTGAAGGGCTTTCGCTTGGGCTGACCCCATCTCTCAAGATCACATTAATACCCGGCGCCTCGCCCTGCCCCGGCCCGCTCCGGGCAGGGCAGTATCATGGGAAAATGCACCCGCTTAAAAGGAAGCGGAGGAAGGCAAAAAAAATTAAAGGCTTGAGGCAGTTTTGGTAGTACTTAGCAGGGAAAATTACTTTGGCAAATAATAGAACCTACTGCTGGTAATTACTGCTAACAAGCTTCCCCCAACCCAAATGTGACACTTGGACTGATGTGAGAAAAGCTGATATAGGCCAAGCTTATTAAGCCTGAAAGAAAGGAGGCTCTTCCCTATGAAAATACAGCACTTGGAACCTGCAAATCCTGTAATCTAGTGTTACCAATTATCCATTAAAATAGAAAATAGAGCTGTAATATTTTAGGTCCTTCCTAGTGTATGTAGTGCCAGATGCTCTAATCTGAAGTGATTTTAAATGGAAAAATATTTTGTGTCATTCATGTGCTCCTGTTTAAACCAAGCTTGGCTTTACTTACTCCATCTTCTTCTGGACATAAATGACAATCTGTCTTTTAATACTGCTATGGTAATTTTATTGTTCTAAGTTTTCTGAAAACACAACTGTCTTTACTCTTTGAAAAAATACTTTGAGTTAATAGAAACCCTCTTCAAACCTTCCTGGGTGTAGGTTCCATATGTGGATCTTCCTGTTCTCTTAAAGTGCATTGCTTTGTTTATGTAAAATAATTTTTCTTGCAAAAATAAAAATAAAAAAATTAGAACCACACAAATATCCTCTCAAATTTACCTAGATTATTTAAGATAATTTCCTCAAATTCAAGGGAAATGTTTCCAGGCTGGCTATGTATTTAAAGAAGACTATCTAGAAATAGGACCTAATTCCTACTTAACCTCAGGATCCCTCATTTCTTAACAGCAGTGGGCTATAAGTATTTTTCTCCACTCTCTAGGTACAAGCATCTTTGCACTAAGATCAGCTCATCTGCTTTATGTTTGTTTTTCCTAGAGGTCCCCTTCTATTGGGGTGCTTACATTGAGTGAGGTTCAGTTAACTCCAGCAACAGTTTCAAAAAATACAGGAGTAAAGGAGGTGATGTATGAGGTGCAAGGCAAGACCACAAGGAGCAAGTTACAGATTGCCACAAGGCAAACTCCACTGAAAAAAACAAGAGAAAACTCTTTGCTATGAGCAAGGTGAAGCCCTGAAACAAGCTCAAAGAAGCTGAAGAATCTCCATCCTTACAGAATTCAATAGCTTGGTTACACTGGACACTGATCTTCCTAACCTAACTTTGAAGTTGGTTCTGCCTGAGCAGGAGGCGGGAGGTAGGAGTCCTCCAGAAGTCCTCTCCAACCTAATGTTTCTGTACCCCTATGAGCTTTACCTTTGTAATTTGCTCATTATTCCCATCTTCTCTCCTGTTGTGACAACCTCCAATCAGAGAGGTGACATCTTTGAATACCTGTTACATCTTTGGGCAGCACAAAACAGAATCAATAACTGACAACTCACAGTGTGAAAATTCACACCTAAAACTTGCTGAAAACAACCTTTAGCGTGCAGTAGCCCACTGAATAAAATATCTTGTTGCTACCAAAAAAATACTGGTTGATTTAAGGATGGGTGTGTTTGTTTCCTTGTTTGTTTTTTAAGAAGATTGTTTGCAGTCTGTCATTTGTAGGCTTGAATTTCAGAAACTTTGAGACTCTGGCATCATAGAGATGTATTTTTAGGCTCTTTCTGGACTAAAGTGAGCAAGCTGAATCTTTAGGAATTTTTTTTGCTTTGCTGCAAAACCGTAAGGAAACTTTCAGTCCACATAGTCTTTATGAATTTGTGAAGCTATACTCGCTTCATTAGGAAGCACCTTGAATGAATTCAGGCACCCTGGTGCATCTTTACGAAGTTTGACATTGATTAGAGAAAGAAAATTGTAGATTGCAGGGTATTTGCTTAAATAAAAAGGCAAATTATGCTCTGTTAGAGGATTTCAACAAAATAATGGGCGTCCGAATTATTAGCATGCAGAATAAATAGAATATTTGTATTTATATAGCATTCAGATAGGTTTCTAAATCTTACAGTACAGATAGCAACATTAACTGTTATTTTGTAGAATGTTTTCTTTTAAGGATTAGATTTGCAGATCTGCTCTTTTCCTTTGTGTTTGGGGAAGCTATTATATCTACAAGATGGAATCTCATTACTGTGTATAATTGTAATTATGTAAATCAGGTTATTTCTGCCTGTCTTATGTTTAAAAAGCCAAAGGAAATTGTCGATGATATAGTTAGTGTGATACATTCAAAGTGACTGCGAATACAGCTGCTGAACTTTTCCATAACATTTCTAAAAACCTCCCTTTTCTAAAAGTGTGACTAAAGCTCATCCTGACCAGCTGCTATTTTTGAATTTATTCACCTCGAACTTTAGGAGAAGAGGAATCGGTTTTGTCATCTAATTAAATTTAGATTTAAAGTCTGTAAATTTAGTCTGTAAATTTAGTTGCTTCCGTGAGGAAATTTCATTCCAGCTGAGTTATGTCACCTGGGTACAGATGCTAAATTGGTTTCCAATAATGCCTTGATCTTCCAGTACTTTGTGGAGTGGAGTCGGCATCGCTGTTTGCTTATGCAGATGAGGAGCCAGATGCACAGAGAGGAGAATTCACTTCTCAAGGTCATTTGAATGAAGCGGTGGTTGGGTTTGGGTATAAACTCTTATCTTCAAACTCTTAGCTTAATATCTATCCCATAACTATTTCCATTCATATTGTTATTTTTTTGTGTCCCTGCCCTAGAAGTTAACAAGGTTCTTGCACTTTCTCCTGTGGCCCTACACCCACAATATTGTGCTTCCTTAGCATTTCACATGGGAAAAAACCCCAAAAATCAAGTTTGAACAAAAGCAACATTTTCCCTGACGCTAATTGAAGGGAGAAGTATTATGACTGCAGCTTCTATTTGGTACAGCAGTTATCCTTGCTGATGTCTCGAGTCCAGGGAATGCCTGTGTGTTCACTCTGGGCAGGTGCAGCATACCGAGGTGGTTGGACACTTGTATTTATGCTCTGAGTTAACTTTGTACTGAGCTAGCCCTGGAACAAATCACACATTTTTTTTAAAAAAAACTTTTCTTTTATGCCCTACTAGAGTATATTTTGTGATTCATTCTATCCAGATCCCTTTTCAGAGCCTTCCTACCCTCACACAGATCAATACTCCCACCCAGCTTTGGGTCACCTGTGAATTTACTGAGGACACAGTCGATCCCTTTACCCAAATCATCAATACTAAACAGGACTGGCCCCAGTCCTCTGAGCCCTGGGGAGCCCCACCAGCAGCCAGCTGCCAACCATATTTACTTCCATTCACCACCATTCTCTGGGCCTGGCCATCCAGCCAGTTTTTCACCCAGCAAAATGTACATCTGCCCAAGCCAGGAGCAACCAGTTGCTCTAGGAGGATGCTGTGGGAGACCGTCTTGGTTTGAAAGACAGGTGTCTGCCAAGGAAGGCAGGAGCCTCCCTTGGAATGGAGGATGTAAGGCCCTTGCCTCCAAATTATTATAATTTTGAAATTAAAGGGCTCTCAGGCAGTTACATGAGGAATAGGAATAACAGTTCCTTACTAACATAGATATATATATATAAAACAAAGCAATAATACAGAAACACTGGTTTGACCTGACAGAGTGAGGGTATGACCTGGCACCCTCCCGGGCAAGGTGGGGGTAGCAGTCCCGTTAGGTGAGAGCTGCAGTTCTCTATGAAGGGGTTCTGTTGAAGTGGTGATCTTGTAGAAAATGTCTGGTCCTCCTCAGAAGGTCCAGGGGTGGCTGTGTAGCTCTTGCCCTCTGAGAACCCAGTAGGTAAGGGTGCATGTGCCGTTCCAAATCCCAGATTATATCCAGGTGGGAATGCTTGGTTCCTCCCCCTGGGCGGAGCATCTCACAATGGGGTGATGTAATTCTGTGAGTCATTTGGTGAGTCCTTGATTGCCCATTAAGCAGAGATAGCTCCCAGAGGGAGTTATCAGGAGGGAGTCATGGTAGGGGATAACAAGCACAGCCTCATCTGCTTTAACAGCTTGTGAAGAAGACAGCAGAATGCATAATTTTGGTTACATCTTATACCGTAACCTAGGACAGAGAAATGTCAAAAGATTTGCTGAAGTCTATCTAGACAGTATCCATAACCGTTCCCTCTTTTGTTTTCTCCATGCAAAAGCTAATTAATCTCCTTTCCACCCATATACCCTAATGTGCAGGTTTACAATAGTTGGATAGATAAATTGGAGTTGGATAGATGGATCACTAGTTGGATACATGAATTTTCATTTCTTGATAAAGCATTTAGAGTTGTCCAGGACAACATAAATTTGAATGGCCTAGAGTCAATATAGAGCTGCCTGGCAACAACGACTGGTATTTAATTCTGCAGTGGTGGTAGTTACTTAACCTTCATTCTAACACAGAGGTATTTCTGCCATAGATAAATGTATTATTCAGATGCCCCTTACATTAATTCAGTGAAGCCTCCTGTATCCTTAGGGACAAGCTAAGGGTGAAAGAATTCTCTCTTGGAACTTTCCCCACATGAGCCCCTTGAAGTAAAAATCGTGCTCAAATATTATTCTAGCTAATGGTACGGGTTTTTGTGGGTTTGACTTTATTTTTCATGGAAGATATTAAGCTCTGGACTTGGCCAGTGGATTAACCATTTCCTACTCTAGGAGTGTTGACCTCTGTAACGTGACCAAAGAGAGAGTGAAGCACAAACCTGGTGAGTAGCTGCTGGTTGGGGCCCATCTTCTGAGTGACAGCTTGGATTTAACTTGTCTAGTGGACATTGAAATCTGGGATGGAGGCTTTTCTGAGAAGTCTGAACTTCTGTTAAAGTGAGAGTGTCTTGTTTTCACCCTCTCCTTTGCAGTGCTTTTATTCTTCAGTGTGTTAACTGTGCTTGGATTTTCTTGTCTGTAACAAGGCATCTTCATAACCATGGTGTGAACACCAGCTGGTGACGGCCCCCAGAGGTACAGCTAAAAGTTTTGTTCTCATAAATGGAAACAAATATATAATGATTTACTTTAATCATTCCCAGCTATGAAGATTGCTAATCTTGTTAGTGAAGAAGCAACATTAAAGGTGTGCACTGTAGGGTTGTGGGGGTGTTCATAAACTTTGTGATGGAGCTGGTTTACACCAAATAATCTAATTATCCATCAGTGAAGGTACCCGCAAAGTTAGTCTTCAGCAAAACTATAGTTTTGGTGACAGAAAATAAAAATGAATGTTTTGATGGAGTATTATTAGTATTTATTGTATATTAGTATTATTGTGTAATGTGACTAATGTGTACTGTCCCTAAGTGGTACCTATGACTTATAGATCCATAAGTGAGTTATAGAATTTGAGGAGTTAAAGCAAAAGGAAAGAAACTGCCTTCAGAAGGTGAGATCTCTCACATCTGTCTCTTCCTCTTGCTTTTGCTAAGTTGTTGTGAAAGATTGCAGACAACAAACTAGTGAAAGTATGCTTTGGCTTTGGGTGCTGCGATTGATGGCCCACCATGAAAAGGAGCCCTGTGAAGCTGCTGAATTAAGGATAACTCCTTAATAAGGATAGCTCCTTCTCTTCAAATTGGAAAATATTGAAATGACTGAGCTCAAACAGCTCCTGTTTTTCTGAATTTGACTCAATTCTTGAGCTTGCAGTCTCTTTACAGATTCTGACCTCACATCGTATTTGATGCTAATTATATTAGCTCAGGCATACACAGGAGTGCTGCCTGCAGCCACTGGAACTCCGGCAAGGAAAGAGCTTCATCAGAAAAGGCATGTTTGGGTTTAGGTTAGTTGTGTGTAAAAATTATTTTGACAGGAGGCTGAATACAGCAGGTAAAACTATTTTTGAGAGGTTTTTTGCCTAACTGGCAATCCTGTGATGTTCATTGAATATTGCCAGTTTCAAAGGGGGTTCTCCTTTCCTCTGGCATCTGTGGCACAATGCATTCCCAGTTAAGTCACCCTGAGCCCACACTTCTTCTGCCTTGTTGCCGAGCTTGGTTCTGTGTCAGCAAAGCAACCCTCAGCCATCAGCTGAGGAGAGCTGTGGGCACACAAGGGATTCCACCTCTCACCCAGTGTCTGTGACAACAACCTGGAACTCAACGTGGAACCCTGCTTTAGCAGCCTTGGGCTTTTTTTGCATTCATAGGAGTAAACAATAAAACCTCCAGCTAAGCAGACTTCTAGAGCTGCTTTTCTGGTCTTGGTGAGGTAAAGGCTCACTCATTAGTTGCTGACCCTAAGTACCTGTTGTTAAAACTTGAGCAGGGGCAGGCTATGTAATTCCTAAAGTAGTTTTCTGGCTAAGAATTGTTTAGTAATAGAAGTTTTGATCTTCAGGGTTCATAACAAAAATGGGCTTGTCTTGGCTACCAAAAAGACTTGTGTTGTTAGATTGAATCAGGACAGGTAATGTTATGCAGAGGGAATGAAAAGAACATTTCCTTTTGTGCTCATCACCTCTAGTGATGCTTGGAGATATCATTATCAGTAGTCAGTACTGGGTCAGTCCTTGACCAGTTCAAGGAATATATTGTTAGGATGGGCAATATTGAGTGGATGACAGGTTACTACTCCATGACATGCTCTTAGCCCTCCTCCTGGCTCCCTCTTCCTCCAGCTCTTGGCCCTTTGCCCTTTTTAGTTCATCTTGTCAGAAATGAGAAATGGCCGCGCTTGGTTTAGTTTGTGGCAAACAAGAGAGGCAGCCTACAGCTGAACTTGAATTTTAGGTCATCATAACATTTCTTCACTTTGGGGATTTTCTGTTCTACGAACTGGACACCTTTGTTGAAGGGAATAAAGGCAAGGGGCTTCACACTGAGACGGGACTGATATCATTGTAGAACAATGCTCTCTACAAACCACATATTGTACAGGCAGGCACAAAATGAGCTTTCACGCAGGGTTCTGTCAGTGTCACTTAGCCCTGCCTGAATGGACGGAGCTCTTGTGATTTATCTTCCATTCATCAGCCAATACCCAGTACTTTTTCAGCAGTGATGGATAGGATCTCTTGCTAAATATACTGCTGCTGCCTGCTGAGCATTGTCGAGCCTGAGAACTGAACGGGAAGGAGAAGCTTAATGTATCTCACACACAGAGCTGCAGGTTAGGAAAGTTGCAGGAGGTTTCTGAGCAGCTTAGAAAAGCACCTGATTAATTTTGGATTCTGCAGGTTTGTATTATATACTTGTGTTTCAGCTGGTGTCTGTGTAAGAAGGATGTATCTAGGCTTCAAAACTGTTCTGATTTCCTAAACCCTTCCAAAGCTGCTGCATTTGCAGGACATTCAACATACACAGGCTAGCCCTCTATATTTTCATATTTCAAGATATTAAGATATTTTAAAATGTTTTATGTACTTTATGTGTAAACAGAGACTGACAGATGTATTTTATAGCAGCGCCCATTCCCACAGCACAGGGATGCTCAGCAAACCACTCAGGCTTCACTCCTTCACATCACCTGGCTTCTGAAATACAGCATCCCGTGCTTTTTAAGCTCAATCCCCAAAACAAAGGCCTCCACCTTTTCAGAGCAACCAATTTATCTCACATACTTGTGGCCTCTGGAGTTCAATATAGGGGAAGTGGAAATACCTGTGGGCAGAAACTTTTCTCTGTCCTTTTAAAGGAAGCTCTATACTCATATTTTTGGGGTGAGGTCACATATCTTTACATGACAGTAGGATTATGATCAAAGCAAGAATGTTCTGAGCAAAACAAATGACTTTTTAGATGTAAGGCAGGGCATGCAAATGGAAACATAAGTGTCAGAGGGATGTGGCAAATGCACAAAAAATATTTTCTAGCACAACTCTGGTGGCTCTTATTTGCATCTTGAGCAATAGCGACTCTTTTAATTACTTAAATAGAGGGAATAATCTTTCTGTGGAGGAAAGCAGCAGTTCACTTTGAAAAAATAAGGAATTTAATAGGCAGATCCTCTGTTGAGGGACTTGATAGCCTCAGGACACTGAGAATGGTGCAAAGGGAACGCAGCATCCCTACAGAAACTTTGCTTTAACCTGATTGTCAGTGCCCCTGAAATGTCATCTTTCCCAAACAGCCTAGGATTTCATTCCTTAATTGTGTGCCTAAGTTGATTTTGCTGTTCATAAATAACGCCAGCATTCAAGCACCGCCCCACCAGCAAAAATTGTGGGCAGAAGCTGGCGAATTTAGAGCTGCCTGCTTGTTCCACATGGGTTAATATATTTCAGAAGAAAAGCCCATGCAGAAGAAAGCCCCGGTCAGCGTGGGTAAGGACATCGAGCTGTGTTCGGGGTGAATCTCTCCCGGGCCTTTTTTTTTTTCCTTTCCAGGAATCTTGAACAACAGTGTCAGCAGTCTGCTAAGAATTTCAAGGTAGTCAGTAGAATGTGCTTTGAACACAATTTTTAAGGTACATAAATGATCTGAGAAACTCAGATTCATGGCCTACAGGTATTTATTGCCAGTTTTAAGAGTTCACTTCCAGCATTTTAGCACAGGACATAGGGCACTGAAGTAACTTCAATAACCTCTTGTAAGGAAAAGAAGGGAGAAAGATTTAAAAAATTTCTGCTGACAGTAATGTCTATTTCAGATACTTAAATGTAATGATGCCAGTAGGTGCTGCTTTAATATTGCTAGCTATAGTCATTTTGGAAGATGTTCTTTTGTTTCAGGAAGATCATAAGTATGGTGACATGTGATATATTTAGTGCAAATGAGTACTTAAAGAAGCAGCTGTTAAAAGATTAAACAGTCACATAAAAACTTCTTGCGGTTTTATAGAAATTAAAGCTGTCTCCAGGTAATCTAATTTTATATGCACTTCTTGTTCAATTTTTTTTAGATTTTTTTTTCCCCCTTGGAAAATCAGCCAGAAATGTTTAATGGTAAAAAAGAGGTTTCTTGCCAGAATAGTAAGATTTTCTGCTTCACGTCTTTTCTTGTCACTGACTAGGTGGAAGACAGCCAAAACAACACACTCTGTTTGGTCTTTCTCCTGGGCTTAGGGTAGATTGTGATCACTTCATCAGCTGTTTATATGGACAAAAGGGAAGACTCAGATAAGAGAGGGCCCCTGGTGGCACTGGATGGATTTTTTTTAAGGCATGTTTTTGTCTAAATAATGTTGTAGAGAAATGCCACATGTAATAATCTTATGCTCCAGCCAACTTAACTTGAGAGAGCCTGTCTGATGAGGAGTTAAATAGCCTGAGTTTTCTAAGTCTGAACACCTTGGGGTGAACTTCCAGTATCATCCTCCAAGACAAAAATTCCCTTAGTTTTTCTGAATTTCTACCATTTGTCAGGGCCTCCACAGCGTAGGACTTTCCAGGTGGGCTTTGCAGTGCTTTCAGGGTTTACTGATTATTCATATTCACCATCTTGAGGCTAAATTTCATTTGAAAAATTCAGATTTTTGTTTCAGTGTAGAAAGTGGATGAGATTTATTAGTTAGGCATATCATGATGCCTAAATGGAATTTGGAGTTACTGGATGTGTTTCAATGTTTTGTTTGGAACTGGGGAGCCACATATTTCTAAAACAACAAAGTGGGGGGAAAAAAAAGAGAGAGGATGTACATTTTTAGCTGCTTCCTCAAGGGATAACAACCTTGCAAATGTGCATAGGACATTTCACTGAAGTTGGGACTATCACCCACACCCCCTCATATGCAGGGCACTTCAGTGGACAGCTGACTTTCATGGGCCTAATGTCTGAATCTAAAAGGTGCTTTGTATATGATATTCTTGTGCTTTTCCTTCATGGCTGAAGCAAATGGGTTCTAGCTGTTTTTTGGTTGTGGGTTTGGTTTTTTTTCCTACTCTGGATTATCCATCTGCTTAATTGGATGAGGGCTGTGCATGTTGTTTCAGTGAGTTAATTTCTGGAGCATTAATTATTTGATAAGCTCTAATGAGGATTTAGGCTTGAAGACTCCCAATAAATTTGAATATTAAAAGTTTAATAAAATAAATCCAAAAAGTTAGCCTTTCTTTTTTTTTGACAGCTTTGGCAAGAAGGTGGGTAATTAAGAGGAAAGCACTCCATGCCATTTGCATGAGAATAGAGTAGACAGAAAGAAGGATGACATATTTGTCCTCAGCCTTCAGAAATTAAAATCTCAGGGAAGGGAGATTGCATGGCTATTGAAGCCACTTCTTGGATCTGATTTCC
>WEIT01010405.1:301192-416196 GCA_013389985.1 Dryoscopus gambensis | reverse complement strand
TTCCTCTCTGTGAGCAATAATCTCTTAATGATCCGAAATGCTTGCTTCAAATCCTCTCACCCACAAAATGAGGTTGCTGTTGTTATATCTCTTAGCTTGTCATCCTGAATGTCACTACCAGCTATATTATTAAATGTTTCAAGGGGAAAAAAACACAATCTCAGATTTTGAAACAGTTCCATCGGTATTTCGCAGTAGCCGAATTTACTTCTTCACAGCTACCTTGGATCTAGACAATGTGTTTAAATAAATAAATAGAGTCCGCCTTTCCAAGAGGATTCAGAGTATGAGCAGAGGCAAATATTGAAGTGCAATAATAAAGGAGTAGGAGTAGACAAATTTGGGAAGCTTAAGAGATTAATAAAGGCAGAGGCTTTTTTGTAGTTGGAATTTTTTTTAGCATTGTGAACTTTGTTGTATCACCATGGCATGATGCAGGTGCTAGAGAAATGAGAAACCTCAGGGCTCCTGGTTTGCATTGCCTCTTGTGATATCTCAAAGCTTCTGGAAATCATAATTCAAGTAGTTACTGCATACCATTTTTCCTTGTCTTGGGTAAAATTATACTTGTGCAAAAGGCATTTGCATCACTTCTGGACTGGCAAATTTTCAGTGCTGTAGAGAGCAATGGCACTGAAGAACAGACTGGAAAGAGGTGGCTGAGTGCTCTGCAGGAGACTTGACAGGGTTTGTGTAGTGCATGTAACCACAAAACCTTGAGCAATTATACTGTTTAGCATGGTGTTCTCACATTCTTGATAAATTTTGTTGCAAGTTGCAAAATAATTAGTGTTCACTTAAAGATTTATCTCCTGCAGTCCAGCTACTAGTTTGGAATTTTAGCTTGCTTTTTTTTTTCCCCTGGTGTTTTTGCAAGGTTCTAATGATAGGGTGGCAATGAGAGTGTTAAAAAAAATTATTTACAAAGGCTCCAAGTAGTATGAAATAGGAGAAAAAGAGTCAAATATCCAGTTCATTAGCTTTTGTGAAAATGAGAAAGCTCATTACATTTTAATTTTTTTGTGGACTTTTAATAATGTGTTTCAATAGATGTTTGAGAACTATACCTGAATGCTACTATATTTCTTCTCCCTTACATCCTATCTGTATGACCAGGTGGACATCTGAAGTGCAGTGAAACTTTTCACTTGTGTAAGAATTGCTTTGTGTATTATGATAAGAAGCACTAGAGTGTGGTGACCACTATCTTTTAAGCATTTGACACCTCAATTCCAATCTTGGCTTGAGTTCCAAAGGAAAATAAGTAAATACTTCATCTTTAGGCCTTAAGTTTTCGCTGATGCCCTTGATGAAAGTATCCATCACAATAGGTGATGTAATTGTGTGAGTCTTCCTCTGCTGAGGACTTTAGGACCCCTAGCAGGGTTACTGATGGTTAAAGAAGAAATGTATGTCTCATACTCAGTGCATCAAAACTTCCACACCAGCAGGTTTGTTCAGTTTCGGAACAGGGCACATTTTCAGAGCAGTTAGGAAAAATGAGACCATCGAGTCCCTGAAATGAGCTGCTGGAATCATTGTCACAGTTCCAGGTTCAGTTTGGCACCCACCGTGGCTGCACCTGCTGATGCCATTATGTTGACAGGTATAAATCACTAGTCATGAAGGAGAAAACCATGAAACAGGCGACAACTGGTGCTGACTGCATAAAGTAATCACCAATCCCAGAGCCTGAGGCAGCAGTACCTAAAAGGAAGCAGCTGGACCACCAGGGGCTCGGTGTTTTCTTCCCACCCCTCTAATACAAGAGCCGCCAAACATGCAGAGACATTTTGCAAAGTGCTTGGTGAAGAGAGACTCCCAAGGATGTGACAAACCTGTCTCTCTCTCTTCTTCTTTTATGAACTTGCTGAGTGTAAGCAGAGAAAGATGGAGTTTTTGTGTGGTGTTGAGCAGTGTGAACTTTAGTTTGGCCATATGTCTAATTAGGTGGCTTTTTTAGTGTGTGCTCTGTATGGGCTAATTAGAGGAGTCTGGCCTACAGCCAGGCTATTTCTTCCTTAAAGGTTTGGTTGCTCTACAGCATTGTTGGAACAGATTTGTCTTTCTGGTTCAGACTGGGAATGAGTAAATACGACAGGTGGCAGAATACGAGCACAGAACGTTACCTGCCTTGTTGATAGAGACAGACTGTAAGTCCTAAATGGATGATATTGGCACTTGTGAAAAGTCAGTTCTGTTCCTCGCTGATTATCAGCGACATTTCAGCAAAATGTCCAGCAAAGCTGCAATCACAGTAATTGCATAACAATTGCAATCACAGGCCTGTTTGGCCTTTCTGGAGGCAGAACAGCTATTTGTTATACAGTGGGTAGGTTTTCAAACGCCCTGGCAGTGTCAGGTTTGTTAGAGAACTGTGTGCCTTGCTGAAAAACTGCCTAGGGATCGGGAGTAAGGCATAGACAGAAATGAATGGGATCTGTTTTAGCTGAGCTTGGCACAACACAGAGGGTTACCCAAACAAATCCCAGTGTCTCAGAGGCAGAGAGAGAGAGTAAGCAAGCTTTCAAAACTGAAGCCTTTGGAGCTATGTTTTCCCTCCCCTTGCTTTTTCTGGTTTCTGCTTTTACTCCCCGTATGTATATCACATTTATTACCTCCCTTCTACTCACTTCACTGTAATGCTTAATAAGAAATTTTGTTTTATTGTCATAGATAGTGACGATTGTCACATACACACCTCAGAGCATTGTAAAATAATGGCTGAACTTGAACTTGAACTCTGCGAAAAACTTGTTGTTCCTTGAAAGGTGGGATTTTCACCAACTATGCAAAATGTAAAGTGACCAGAGCAGGAGCATAATGTCTTGCAAGTACTCCTCTATTAGCAGGCATATTCTGCCCTTCTTTCACACCCTTGATCATGATATAGCACTCTTTCTCAGTATTTCGAGCGATTAGTGACAGATTTCTTTATGCTACATGTAGTCCCAGATGCTGACCATATGAACTCTAATCCTCAGACTAGAACAGAGAACTGGTTTGCTGGAATATTTACACATAAAAAGGGAAAATCCTTAGCTCATTTCATGCAGCTGAATGGAGCTCATCAATCGCAGAGAGCTGTAAGACCTGACCCCACATCAAGTCAATAAATTGTGGCCTAGAGGTGGTGAGAATAAGCAGACACTCGGCGAGGAAGAACATGTGGTGATATTACCAACACGCAGTAGCAAAGAGCTCTGCACTCACTTGAAAATTGGAAGAGACCTGCAGAGAAGAAAGTAATTTGTGCAGGTGAGTTCCTCAGCCAGACCCTGGACATGTATTTCAGTTACCCTCTTCCACTTGTGGGAACTGGAAGTGCTGCTGCTGCCCAGCTGGCAGGGGCCATCCCTCCCTTGCTGTTGGCACTCTGGTCAGGTGTCCTGGCTGTTACCTCCTCCCTCTCCATTTCTGTCTGTCCTGTTTTAACTCCACTTCTCATGTTTTGTGCTTGTTCTCATTTGTACTCTCAGCTGTGTTTTGGCCCTATTTCTTTTTTTGCCATTAACCATGTTCCTCTTGAGGTGTTTAATGTAAATCAACAGGCCTAAGTCAAATATGGGTTTGGCACTTCCCTGAGGCAGGGAGCAGAGCAGCCATCTGGGCTGCAAGCCCTGCTCTGAGGCTGCAGGGCTGTGCGTGGTTTTGGGGAGAGATGCTGTTAGAAGATGAGCGGGCAGAAGGATGATGAGCGGTTGCTTTTAATTATAGTCAGGGGTGCACACCATGGAGGTCCAGAGTAAAGCTGATTTCTTTGCTATTTTTTCTCTGCATTTTTACCTCACTGAATGATATTAGAGTCATTTCTCGCAAACCTATCAGGTGTCCTGAGCAAACCTGTCCCAAACCGTAAGGGTCTGTCTCAACTTCAAACAAATCTCGTATCGCAGTCAGGAGGCCTAAGAAAGAGTTGAGGTCATTGTCCTCTTTTCACTTGTCTGTGACTCGAGAAGGAGCACGTGTGGTTGTGGCAGTGGGGAAAGGCTGTTTGGCTCAGTGGGCTTCCAGCCCTTCCCTCTGCACCCACATGCTGGCTTCTAAAGGGACAGAGCTGCAGGAACGTGCCCTTCCCTTTGCACACAGATCAGCAGGGACATGGGGCCGGGTAAAGGACACAAGGTGACCAGGGACAGCATTTCTGTCACTGCATAAGGGGAGGGATGGGACAGCCATGTAATTGTCACATGGGAACCTTTGATATAGAGGGAATTCTCTTCCTCAGAATGTGGCAAAATGTGGGGATAGTAAAGGACCAAGAGAGGAAGTCTATGCATTCTCAATAAAGTAGGCCCTCAGTGTTAAGCTCATGACTTTTAACAGACTTGAGGTGTCTTCAGTCTTGCCCAGAAAGCTATGTGTTTGCCCAGGTGGAAGTAGCTCTTCCAGGTTTCCCACACAGCACATCGAGGGGACAGGAAAGATGCAGAAAATAACAAGGGAAAGTTCCTGTGGGAGTCAGAAGACCAGTCCCAAAGAAAGTCAGAGAGTCACTGTAAGACACTAAATGGGTTAATTCTTGCTTTGGAGCCAAAGAGAAGCATGGTCCAATATCATCCTCCTAACTTCCAGAAAAGGGAGTAGGAAAATACAGTGGTGGGTGAGAAAGCTGAATCTGTGATGTCAGAGGGCAAGAGGCTTCAGTTAGAGCAAGAGAGGAGATGGAAACAGAGCCAACAGGGACAGGAAGATATTGTGCCAGCAGTAGGAGACGAAACCCAGCCTTAAGTAAGTTTGCAATGTGTAGGAACACCAGCAACTTCAGCAAGAGCTAGTGCCCTACTCCTCAAGAGAAAGATAAGTAGAATGCATGCAGGTTTTCCTTGTGTTATCATGGGGGAATCTTGACACGGAGATGTCTTCTGTATGCTATTTACTGCTCCAGGTCAAGGGTCTGACTTTCTTGGATATAACTCTTAATTGATAGGGGTTTCTCAAGTCTTTTCTGGTTCCAGAAGGACTAAGGAGGTGATCTGTTGTATGTAGGGAAAAACACATGGTCCTCAGCCTCACTATTTAGCATTTTGGGAGGGACACGATGCTGAATGTTCCTAGTCCCAGGGAACTTCTAGACATAGCTTCTACAGCTCATTATATTTTTCACATTATCACAAGTTAAGGTATTTTTCAATGACTATTGCTTGGCTCTTTGCTCAGCTTATTTTATGAAGGAAGCAGAATGATTTTAAGTCTCTGAATAGGTAAAATAAGCTGTATTTCATTTCTTGCTGTTGAACTAATAATGTCTGCAATGAGTTTGGGAGTTCAAACCTTCTTCTTAACCCTAAGGAATGAAAAGCCCTTAAACCTCTAGGATAGGGTAAAAGCAAGGATGTGTGGATTAAAAAGCAAGCTTCAGAGGATAAACTGAACAGTGAATTATGATTCTTGCTGCAACACGGATTGGAGCTTGTCTCACACAAGGATTCATCAGGAAGCAACAAGCAGTTAAGGATGAACCCAGAGCATGCCTGCAATTTTAATGACAGGAGCCAATCATCAACAGGCATGTTTGTTTATTATGGTGAACCTGACGAGCTCAGTTTGGTTGCTGCCACCCAAAGAGCAGCATCATTCTCTTCCTCTCTGACTCAAGCATAAGCACGTAGGATGGTAATCTTGCACAAGGCTTAATGTTTCAGGCAATGTGTATCCTGTTTGGAGTAACATTAACAGAGCATTTTGGCACATGCAGGCGCACTAACAGATTGTAAAACCACACTGAACTCCAAGGAAAAGAAGCTGTTCCCTCAGATGGCTCTCCATCCGTCGATGTAAGCCAGCCAGCTCTTCCCTCTTGCATTTAGTCCCAAGATTTGTCTGGGTTTTTTCATCTACCTCCTACTTACGGGCAAGGTGATTCTGTGCTGCTGGGTATGGGGATTGTTCCAGAATCAAATCCAGCTGCTCTTTAATTTTAAGGACTTCATTACCAATTTGCAGCTGTACAGCTTAGCCAGAGGAAGAGAAGGCAAGCACAGCTTCTTCTCTTCTACTGGTTCCAGGTAGTTAACTTGTGCACATTACTCCTGTATGCCCATTTTCTGAGACTAAGCAAATAATGGCCCAACACATGGAAACGCTGATGTGCCTCTGTTCCTGTGGTGCTGCAAAGCCCTGTCACCCTTGCTGTGACCATGCTGGTTACAAGTTCCAACAGTGCATAACCTGATTTGCTGCAGGAGGTGTGAGTGTCCCAGAGCTGTGTTCTTGCACTGGTAAGACTTTCCTGAGAAGAGGTCATGTCTTTCCTCGTTGTCTCTGATGCAAATCCATGGCAGATTGACTGACATTAATGATCTAGGAGATAAGGTTCTCCACATCCCTTTTCATTAACAGAGAAGGTCCTGCTCTTTGTACAAAAATTTCATTTCAGTGGTTTTGGAAATTCTGTAGTTTAATGAGGTGAATGTTCTTCTTGAGAATGACAGGTTTGCTACTGGTGCTGTTTATGCTGTTTTATGTCCTTGAGGTTTCGTACGCTGGAATAAACTAGGCAAAGTAGAAAGCCAAAAAGCAAATAATGTTTAACATCTGTCAGGTATTCAGCTGACACAGTGAAAAGGAATGTGGAGTTATTGGTACTTTTTTTAAAAATTGGAGGTTTACAAATTGAAACAACCCAAGTGAAAACTAGCTTTGGTGCTTCAGCTTAAAAGGTTTTGTGGGGGGTTTTTGTGATTCCTTCCTTCCTGCCCCAAATGCTCTAGGGACACTTAAGCTTTCCAGTGATAACAGGCAGATAAAGATTTCTGTGCCTTTAGGACTTGCTACAAAATATAGAGCCCAAATCTATCATCATTCCGTGAGATAAGGCATGGGGAGCCCCCATGCCACGGTAAATGTGGTAGGGAAACAGTATGAGGTGCATGCCTGGGGCACTACCCCTGCCATGGTAGATGGGCGAGGTGCCCCCTTGGGACAGGAGAAAGCCCAGTGCTCAGTGATTTATGTATTTTTCCCTTTGGTCTCTCCCACTACAAGCACTGGGTTGTACCAGGACAATGTGTACCAAAACAGAGTGAGCAAGAGCCTAAAGCTTTCTTCATCCTCCCAGACTGCCAGGTGGCAGCCAAAACTTCTGGAACGCTCCATGAAGACATTAGCATTAAGGATGGCCTGATTTAGTAATCTTTACCTTTCTCTTAAAAGCAAATTTTTGTTATATTGGCTAGAATAACAAAATAGCAAAGGCCAGGAGCTGTGCTAGTGAATGGTGACAGAGACTGCAGCTGAAGTAGTGGGTCTCTGCCTGGCACCTGTGCAAAGCCTAGGAAGCATTAAACAGCTGCTAATGGGGTTAAAAAAAAGAAACCAGCCTGAGAGAGAAATATCCTCAGCACCATTTCCTCTGGGATTCACAAGATCCCAGACAGCTTCTACCCCTGAGCCCCTTCCTGGAGGTGTCCGTCTGTCTTCCGGCCTTGTTGTCCCTGAAAATATGTGTGTTGAGGAGCAGGTCTGGTGAGTGCCTCTCTGCTCGCCCAGCTGGGGAGCACTGCCTGCTTCACACTGTGATTTGTCTCCCATCACACCTGTGGCCAAGGTCATGAAGACCCCGAGCACCCTCTTCACTACTGATTTTCACTGAGCAACCAAACAAGGACTTCAACAATGAGTATTAAACCGTTCCCTGCCGTGTTTGTTCCTGCCTGCAGGTGGGTCTGTGTTCACTGGGGGTGTTCTCAGCAGGGCACAGCAGGCCCACAGTTCAGCTACTGCACAGGACAAGCCCAGTTCTGCTGGGATGCTCAGCACTGCAGGGAACTGTGCTGCAGGTCACAGGCTTATACCTATGTGCTGGCCACAAGAGGCCTAAATATGCCTTGGGACCACCTCCACATGCCTTGCTGGACAAGGCTGTCAGCTATTACTGTGACAGATATGATAGCCTAAAAGGGCATCAATGAGCAGTGTTGGAGAAGTAGCATTATTTCAGAAAAATATTCATATCGAGCAATTTGACAGTGGGGACTGCTTTCTCCAGGCAGACATTTCCAGTAACTGGGAGAACTTGGTTTCACTCAGTGATTTTTTTTTTTCTCTCTCTCTTTCTTTTTATTAGAGCTCATTTGTTTCCTACTGATGAAAAGAAAAAAACTTTGGAACCAGCAGAAATGATTTACAGTTTAGTTCTTTAGAATAGGAAAATCAATCAAAATATTTCAAAAATAGAAGATAATAACTGGAGCCACTCATCAAGATTTAGGACTAACTGCAGGCTTGATTGAGGACTCTAAAATTAGCTTTTATTTTGTTTTTCATGTAAGCATGTGCAAAGGCAAAGCACAACTCAGTAATTATCAAACTGAAATGTCACTGAAAAATGGCTTAACTGGATCTTTGTATTAGATTAAAACAGAATGTCTTTTCCTGCTGTAAATCTCTTCAGCAAGTGTTCTCTATCTCAGAACATGCAGCTCTGTGTTTGAGACTGTTTCCACTTCAGATATTTTGCAAAGCATAAGTCATGTACGTACTCTACTTCATTAGGAATACTCTGATTTACACCAGTTGATGAGTTGGCTCTATATTTATTCTTTCTTAGTCCATTTATATTTCTCTATCCATAGATTTAAAGTCTGCTGAAAACTGGTATCATCAATTAGCAGACTCAGTGCTGTCCTGAGCTGCCCCTTCTCAGTGTCTTCCTTGAATCTTCATTGCTTGTGAGCAAGGGGTGGAGCCAGCTGAGACATGGAACTTAAAATGTATTTGCCTGCCCTAAGTTTTTGTGCCACTTCTTTCTGTAGCTCTCAATCATTCCAAGGTTAGAAAACCATCCAAAAAAATCTCTGTGTGCAGTATAGCTTGCCCCTTGTTCTCATCCCAGAAAATCAAGGTTATTTAGTGATATAAAGCAAAAAGAAGCTGTGATAATAAGAAACTAGACCAAACACGCAGTTTTAGTTTTGATTGTAAAACATTCTGCATTGCTCCCAAATTGCAATAAAAATTGAAGTCTTTATGCATGCTGGTAAATAAGAACAGGTGATTTCTAAGGTAAGTTTTGCACAACACCTTATAGGCACCAAAGGGGACGCTGGAGAATGGGTCCCTATTCCAGTTACTCATAATGCTGGGCTGTAATGAAGTCACTTAGCTCTTAGCTGCTCTATTGCAAAACTGAAAATAGTTTAATAGATCATCTAAATGGGGCATCTGGGCATCTGTTCCCAATGTTGGTCTCCCTCCTTCCCTCCTACAAAATAATGGTATTTCTTTATTCAAATTACCTTATTTCATACAGGGCAATGGTGTTGTCATGAGAAGAAAGCAAAAATTAATCACCTAAAATAAAAGTAGAAGAGTGTTTCCAGCATGAGAATGATAGGGATTTGTGAAAGACCCAAATTGGCTCTCTCTTGCTGGCTTTAAATTAATATTAAATAATATATGCATGTATGAACATTTCAGAATGAGTTAAACATTTTCTTCAAATTAAATCATTGCCAGATTTAAGATAAAATTTCTGTTACCTTCAAAGCAGGAAATACTTCAAGAAAGAAAAAGAATTAAACCTCTTGTTTTGGAGGCATCAAACCAAATGTCTTCATTTCAAAGTGGCGTGGGGCTTTTGCAGCAGAGTTTCTACCAGAAGTCATCTGATAAAACATTAGCAAAGCTGTTCAGTCAATCCAAATACTTAGACATGTATTTTTCTTCATGGAAGAAAAAAATCTGAAAATGTTTTCCCAGCTCTCTTAGTTGCAGCAGGCAGAACTTTGTTATCCTCCTATGACCTCCAAGTCCTGGATGGCTCCTTCACTTAGGTCTGAGTTTCTAAATAGAAACTACCAAATCCAGGGCTGTTTCATGAACTTTAAATACATTAGCCATCAAAGGGAATGGAAACGTTCCTCCATTTGCTGAAGAATTAATAAGCAAAATGCAATGACGGTTACAATTTAAGAGGCAGGAGCACAGCCCTGGCTGCCTGGAAACAGGAGGATGCCTTTGGAAAGTCACACCACGCTTGCTTAGGAGAGCAGCTCCAACACAAACTGATACCCATCTTTTCCTTTTAAAAAACATGACTTTCCCATTGCTTTTTATCAAGTTCAATGAGTTCCAAAATTGATTTAGTGTTTACCATATATTTCAGTGCGAGGATATATCAGGCAGTATCCAGGAATTAGAGATGGATCTGAATAAGGGTCCCACATCCAAAATTTGAAGAAATTATTCAGATTCCACAATTCTTTTTCTTGTACTGGTAACCAAACTGCTCAGGAGTGTTCAAACCTGGGTCAACCTATAAAACTAGAGCAAGCAGAAATTTGGTTTTTTTGCCAGAAACCATACATGAAGTTGGGCTCAGTTTAAAGCCCGTCCTTCATCTTAAGCAAGCTGATTTAAAGCAGTGTGTGTAAAATAAGTTAAATGTCTGCAGGAAAACCAATATCAAATCCTTACCAGTTGTGAGAAAACCAAAAGTAATCATTATATTAACATTGCCAATACACTTCATTTCAAGGCGTGCTTTCCATGCAACTTCAGCAGCAAAACCATACAAACAATATCCCCTGTGCTAAAAAGACCTTCAGAATCCAGCCTATATTATGGCTTATGGGTACGGCATTATAATCAAACCAAAGCTGTAAGGCTCTGGGTGAGTAGAAAGCTCATAAGGGTTAATAAACCCTCCAATCAGCCTGGGACTGTGTTTGAGGGCTGGTGGAGCCCAGGTGGAGCACCAGCTCCGCTCAGACCAGTTACCAGCTCCAGAGGTGCCAGGCTGACCTACACTGTTCTGCCAGCTCTCACCTGTGACCTTTTGGAGGCATGTTGAGCTCTGGGGACACGAACCACCCCAACAGTCAAAGGAAAACTGGAATTTCTTTGCAAAGACCCTCCTGGAGTCAGCTTCACAACAGAGCCCCACCTTTGGGCTGCGAGGAACATGTGAGAGGGAAATGCAGGTATCCCAGGTTTTGGCATCCCAGCCCTTTGAATGTGATGACTAACTTGATGAAAGCATCCAGAATTGTACTTAATTTTGGGGCAAAAAAAAAAAATCAAATCCAGCACTTTGTCTAAAACATGTCTGCCTTCAACCATTATTTGTGCCCACTGCAAGTGAGCATGGAAAATGTCTTGCCTTCCACGTTGTGTTTTGCAGAACATTTAATGTTCCCAGCTTCTGAATAGCAAAAGTAGACACGCTAAGAACAGACTTTTTCAGAGTGCCCAGGCATGGAAGGAGTTACTTTGTTCAAAAATGAGTTACAAAAGAAAAATATACTTTAGAGGGCAGAAGAGGATAAATTCAGGATACCAACCTTACACCTTACACCCTCAGTCTTTGATAGCTTGAACCTTTCATTACCACAGTTTCCCTCTGTGTTAAGGTAGAGATAATTCGTTTTTCCTGCGACTATTGTGACAGCTAGTGCTTTGCCAATTGCTTTGATGTCTTTGAAGGGAATAATACTCTATCTGCTTAAATTTAGACTGACAGAACATTGTGAATCAGGTGCAGGTGGCTTTGACCAGATTCCTGTAGAGCCCTTTATTGCATGAGGTATAGTGGGTTTATCAAATACAGCTTTCCTTTTTTCATTGCTTCCCAAACAATCGTGATGTCCCCCACGATGTGACACTTTTGCTAAGAATTGTTTGTTCTTGCATAACTCCTGTGTGTGCTGAGAAATAGGAATATTTCATGAGAGTCTTTGTGCCTGGTAATTTTATCCGTTCTTATCAGGTTGCAGAGAAAGAAGTGGCAGTAAATTGGATGTCTTACCTTGAAAAGCTTTCAAAAAGAGAACGTGACATGGTGAATAGGTGCCTGGAGGGTAAGGGTTTTTTTCTTCCTGGGTTACAGGAACACAGACGGGTCAATGTGACAGAGCTATGTTAGTATGCATGAGGTGACTTTCCCTTTGCCTTGAGAGCTCGCTGTAATGGCTTGAGAAACATGCTCCGCTGTGGTGGCTAAATGGCAGATTGTATCCAGCGTCAGAGGCTGGGGGAATGGGGACAGGTCCTGAATGCCAATAAAGTAGGAGCTGATGATTGCTGCGATTTGCCAGTGGCTGCGAAGTGCCTGAGAAAGACAGCAGAACCTTCCCTTTTACTTCTCTTGTGGGTATTTTTCAGAGTTCATAGAGAATACTGCACAGCAGCTCAGACAGATAAGAATTTTCTCATTTTGATGGGTCACATGGTGCCGGGCCTTGTGGCAACCATAGGAACCCCTTATCCTGTGACCCCAGCCTCTTGGGACGTTAAAATGGTTCCTCCCAAAAAAATAAATTAAACTTTGTGTTATCAACCCAAATGAGGAAGGGGAAGTGGGGCGAGGGGGAGTCCCTTGAATATAGCTGGTTCTCAGCAATGGTCTATTTATGTAAAATCTGAATGTTAAAATTCTGTGAACATCCAACTGTGGTTAGATTAAATACCTTATTTGTAAAAAATACTAGGTTAAATATCTCCTTTCCATTATTTTTCCGAGCACTTTTCAGTACCATGGGCCAATACTTCAGCTGGCATAAATCAACATCATTAGGCATATGAGTATAACAGCGGCTGAGGCCCAAGAGCTTGTATGGATGGGTTGATCTGCATTTAACCTTACATTCCTGGTTCCTTTTCCCTTTGTTGTTTTTGTTGTTGTTCCCAGTTTGTTTCCCTGTCTGTGACATTTCCTCCTCAACGCTAAAGAAATAAGCATGTCACATTTATTATGAACAGACTGCTTAAGCATTTCTTTAGATCCCCATATTTGGGGCACTCACAGCAAATTTGATGCAGCCAGAACATTACGGTTCCCATACCATGGCTTATGCTTGCTGAGGCAGCACCCCATCAGTGCTGGCAGCAAGCGTCTCTGGAGGCAGCATCGATCTCAGCCTGCTTTGGGCACCGTCTGTGCCCAAATCCAGCCTTGCAGCCTGCAGGGAGGCAGGTCTTGCTGTTCTTAAATCGACCTAGCAGGAAACAGAGGCCAAGAAGAGCCATCTAGCCTGCCTGGTCCTGATGTTTGCAGCCTGACCAAGGATATATGCTCAACTTCATGAGCTCTGTTCGCTGCTGCTTTGCCGATGAAATGCACTTAGTGACTAGCACAGCCCAAAAGGAGGCAGCTGCTCCAAACAAGAAGCAGGCATATACACACTGGGGTACATGTACAAATTATGGACCCAGCAACTGCAGTTTTGTCCGATTTAGATGGAATACACTTGGAGATGATGAGAGAATTCAGTGGATTCAGGATTTTGTAATTTGTCTGCTGTTGGCTGAGGCACAGAGGGCCTGCATGGAAGAGCTCCCTGGACTAGAGCAGCCAGGTCCTTTCCAAGCAGCTTTCCTTACCAAACAGGAGAATAGGAATTGTATCCTAGCTGACATGTGGGGCACTCTACTGGACATAAGCATTGCCTAGGCACTATCATTCCAGTTAAATGTGTTATCATGGCACATATTTTTCAGGCAGATGATTTAAGCTTTTTTGTTAATTAATTATTATTAGGCTGTACAGAGAAAGCAGTGTGAAGAGCCCTTGTTGCTCCAAGCCTGAGGTAATTACTGAAAGTAGACTTTATGAGGTGAAAAACACTCTGTCTGCTCCCAGCTCCTCTGCAATGCCTCCACCCGTGTTACAGCTCGGGTGACTCACAGGCAAATGCCTCAAGACCCAGGCGCTGCGTGTCTGCGAGGAAGCCGATGCCAGGTCCTGTGTCACAGGGACACCTGCTGGAGCAAAGCCTCGCAACAGCTGGAGACAGAGCCCAGTGCCCTGCACCGTGGTTAGGGTTTGAAATACAACTGAACTCTCATTTAAATGCAACTAAGCTCTCATTATTTTCTTTCCTCAGCTAATTGTACTGCTCTGTGTCTTTGTTAAATTTCTCAGGCATCAGCACATATGAGCAGATGATTAAAAATTCTCTTTGATTTACATGATAACACAGATGACTGACCTTGTGCCATACTACAGCATTGTCAAAATGCTGCTTCTGTAAGAGAGTTTCTTGCTGCTGCTATTTCTGTGAAGAGTGCTGGCTTAGTCCTTAGGGGGGTGTGGGGCTGCACTGTCTCCTCTGACCAGAATGTCATATGGAGCTGACACTGCTGCAAAAACCTTGGGAAAAGAGGCTGTGTATTTTGTTCTGTCCCATAAGCATATTACTCCTTGCACACTGTGATGTGTTACAGACAACATCCCACACATCCCCTTCCCTGCTCCTCAGGGAAACAAGTACCCTTAGAAGCAAATGGAAGGATCACACCTTATTCCTCAGGATCACTCTGACAACAAGCTCGATGCCTGTCACACAGAGCAGGGGACACTTCTTTGTGTGGTGGGTATTTCTATCCGTGTGCTGTGGAGCTGTAGAAATAATAGCTGTTAGTACCGGCTTTAAGAGATTTACTGCTTAAGCATTTAGGAATAGTAAGTCAATCACTCTAAATCACATCTCTAACAAGGAAATTTCATTCTGAATTCAAAAGTGTTGTAGTTATACCCTTAGGAGCAGTATCATTTGGGATGCTAAGGGCATAAAGTACAGTTCTTTTCTCATCTTGTCCACTAAGCAAGCACCTTTGATTCACTCTGCTGTACCTGTGGTATAGTATTGATAACTGTGCAGCTGATGATACTTGGTCATCATCTCTCTGTGCCTCTAGGGAGTTGTAGCACAAACAAGGGAACTTGTCATGTTTTCATTTCCTTTCATACAGGTCATTTTGCTGATGATCAGACAATTCACGTCCCCATGTACCTGAGTCACTTCTGATTGAGTAGTGATCTCTAAGGTATTTGAATTTGAGGTCCCTTTCTACATGGCTGCTCTCCAGCCACTCCTCTCCCAATTTATACTTGTGCCTGGTGTCAGTTACTCCATCCTAGATGCAGAATCTGGCATTTTGACTTGTTCAGTTTCATCCCAGGGTTCATTTCTCAGTGGATGTGCCAATCCATTTATATCCCCTTGTAAGGCATTTTGAAACTAACTACTAATGCAACATTCTCAGAAATAAGCATGAGATTCTGCAATCTACTAATGTCTAATACTGTGATGCAGGAGTTAAAAATGTGGGGTTGTGGTGACGTGAGTTTCTCGAGGAGAACAGCATTGTCTAGGTCAGGTTTCAGTCTCAGTCAATAATGTCGATGTGCCCAGGAAAAAACAAAGTCATTTGCTGTTTGCTAAAGAGGAATTTGGTAAAACTTAGCTTCTGCTCTTCCACTCCTGTATGATACCTACAAGGCTCATAGCTGATAACCATGGCCATTGTTCTGTGGCAAGAAATGAGTGTAGATACACATCTATTAATGCACAAATATAAAACGGGTAAAATCTAGCATGTGTTAACCATAGTGAGGTCTCTGTTCTCCTCCTGTAGTATGTAACCTTCATCCGTACTGTAGATCAGGGATAGGGAGGCCCTTTATACCACTGAATTCTGCGAACACAGCTCCTCAGTGCTCAGATGACGACTATCAATCATTATAACTTAGATTAGCTCTCAAGCCCATGCAAAGACAAATCTCTCCACTCTTCTTTCTTGTCACCACTATTGATGAGCATCAGTCAGAAGTTTCACTTCCTTTGATAATGTCATTTTAGATGTTTGTTTCAAGCTTTTATGATGCAGAATCTCTCATGGAAAATGACAGGTGATACAGTTCTATAGTACAGATGCTGAACTGGAATCCTGGAAACAAATGTTTTGCACAGTACTTTCTCACTACTCCCAGAATCCATCTGTGCAAAACTGGAGTCTCTGATGTACTAATATTTTGTTCTGAAGTAATATATCTACTTACTATTTATATATTCAGTACAGGAAACTGTCTGCCTTTAGAACTGCTGCCAAATACAGCAGCGTGTTCAACGACTGCAGAACCCAAAGTCCTATTTACCAGCAGGTAACCAAGCAGAGGAGCTCGGTGCCACAGCTAGCAGACCAGGCATCACCTCACGTCTGTAACTGGCAAAATTCCAGTGTTTTTGCAAATAAGCTGCTTTGGGCAGTGTAGCGACTGCAGAGCTCGTGACTGACATCAATTCACTGGCTTGTGTCTCTCCTGGCACAGCAGCAACACGAGCAGTATATGTAGCTGTGTGAGCAGTGAATCCAGGGAACCTTCTACTGGTGCTCATAACAGGCACCTCTGGCACAAGTAATTTCACATCCCTATTGCTCATTTGGAGCACTAGGACATACTCTCACTAATGTCATGCGGTGTTTATAGCAGATTTCTCTTGCAGGACATCCATTTCCAATATATCGCGTGCGTATATACTGTATATACACTCTGTGTATGTATATACAACTACACAGAGCTCGCAAAGTTTTCCCTGTGTATTTGGAGTCTGTTGAGCATGTATCTGCAGTAATTTTCCGTAGGTTATGCTTTAAACCTGTATCTGGAATGGCTGCGCAGCTTGGACAGTGCTCGCTGCTCCCTGACTTTCCCTTCTCCCTTCTGCCATTGTGGGCCCAGTTGACTGGGAAGTGGCTCTGCCCTCTGTAGTGTCAGTCTGATTCAAGCAGTAAACCCTCTTTCATGTGAAAGGTAATTGTTTTTCTCTGTAAGGTGATCTCAGATAATTTGGTCTGCCTTTGTTTCCAGACATGTGAAAATCAGCTCTCATGAAACTACGTTGTCATATTCTGCATGTTTTCAATAGTTCCTTTCCAAACTGGCAGAGTTTATATTGTTTATCTACAGCACTTGTTTCAAGTACAAACAAACGTAATTCCAAGAGTACAATATCATTATCATCAGCTTGGGAAAGTGAATATAACATGCACCTGCCTTTGGCTTTCCTCGGGAAGGACCCTTGCACTAATTGTGAACATACAGTATCCAGACACGCCTTGTCAAGCAGTGGGAAGGTTACTGGTCTCATTCACATTTTTCAGGAGTGCAGTGGGTTTGCTAGGGACTGTAGTAAAGTACACGTGGGAAGTACATACTGAGAAATTTACTTCAGCAAGTGATACTACAGAAGTAAGCTAGGCATGCCTGTAGTTGGTGGTTATATACACAAATTTACCTGGAGAAATTAGCCCATGAGGAAGGTAGGGTAACTGATGTTTTGGGGTTTTTTATCTCAGAAGAGCTGAGCAGAGAAAATGCTACACTTCACCAATCTGTTGGTAGAAAATTTCACTGTTGGTACAGAGAAGCTGTCGCTGAGAGAGAGAGGACAAGGGCATTCCATTGTATGGGCTGGCTCGTGGTGGCTTCGGGCAGAGAAACAGCATGGCTGAGAGCAGCAGCAGCCCCGTGTCACCCTTCTCCCACATGCAGGAAGTGTGCATGCATTTCTGTGGGATGAGGTAGCTCTCACTTGCTGAGCGAGGTCAGCCCTGCCAAGATCGAGCCCCTGAGCTCTCCATCTGCAGAGAAGTGCTTTTACTGATGATACTCAAAAGATGTCCAGATGCTCTTCCAGCCAGATGCATTTTCAGGCTGCTGCCAAACCAGCTGGGAAGCCATACTCTACAGATGAGGCAAGTCATCTCCTGTATAAATTTGTGAGCAATCCATAGCCCATGCCTTTATTTTCCAGCAAACTTTCTTTTAAAGGTCAAACTTGAAATTTGGGAAGGTATTTTGTCTCTCTCAGGGACAAAATGCAGCCTCATTTCAGTTATAGTACCTGGTTGCTTATATGGAGCGTTAAACTGGATCCTGCTGGAGAAGAAATGTTCAGCAGGAGAGAGTTTAAAAGTAATTAGTGACAGGGGAAGTCAAAAAGGTAGCTTTAATACAAGTTGAAAGTAGAGCATAATAATGATTAACTGGAGGGATAATATGTAAGTGGAGAAAAGAACAGTTAATTTATCAAGATAAACAATAAGATAGTTAAAATTAAGGGGAATAGAGGAAGAGATAATTAAAATCCAGTATTGTTAAATACAAAACCACGCTTTGCAGGAGCTAGATATTTATTTTTTAATAGAGCCCAACTGAGCAATCGAGGGAATGCAAGGTATTGGTAAAAAGCTCCTAAAAGAACAGTGAAGCATCAGTGTAAAGGTATCCTTTAGGAGACATTTAATGTGTGTATAAACAAAATTGTTTTGCTTCTGTTTTGCCATCAGCATAGAAAATTGCATTATGTCTCTATTTGCATCTTTGTAACCTCTAACAGGAGGAAAATGGAGAATAAGAATGTGATGCTGGCATAAGTCAGAAGTAAGGAAATTTTAGTGCATTCAGTCTTAAATGTGAGAAATTCATAACCAGAGTGATAGATAAAAGACACATAAAATGCCCTGTAGAAAAGCAACAAATGCTACTGTGTTGCAAGAAGGCAAGCAAAGGAGGGAAAAAAAGGGGATGTGAAATATGGAACCAGTTCCTCTGTGCTGCATCAGAGTTTTGCTTTTTTGTTTTGTTCATTTGGATTATTTTATTTGGTTTTTAGCATTTTACTATCAAATATACTAGATTGCTAATAACATAGCGTGGTTCAGAATTTTGGTGATGGCGAAGCAAGCAAATTTGGGCCTCTTTATCGAAATACCCTTTCTACCCTGATTCTTAGTAAAGTCTGTTTCTGAGTATAAATATCTTTGATTTTTATGCTCTCAAAATGGGCTGGGAAATACAGAATTATCAGACCCACTTCATAGCCTAAGAAAGATGACTTGAGTGAAATTAGATGGTTTATCTGGGATTCCTCTGCCAGCCAATGGCACAAGAAAGAATGGTAGTTTCATTTTCTCTCCTACCATTGATGTTATGCTGTGCTGACAGGCAATGGGATTTCAGATATTCATTGCAGTCTTAGAGATTCCACCTTCTGTCTCTCCTGAGAATGTCTGGTTGAGGTTTCAGATTTGCCAAAACAAACTGGATATTGCCAATTGCAAGAGACTGAGCTGGGTGAGGAAGTTGGGTGAAAAGAACCTACGGCCTTCACAGGAAACTTGCAGCAAAGCAACCAACATCTATGCAAATACCTGATTTTCTACAAGGTGTTCTTCTGCAAGGTGTTTTTTAAATGATCAAGACATTTAATATCATCCACAAATTGGATCACAGGTCAGGGGAGTCTCAGAGGAGTATCTGTCATAACTATGTTCATGGCTAGCTAGAGAAGGAGAGAGATGATTTAGAACAAAAAGAAAACTCCCCAGTGGCTTCTTTGTTTGTTTAAGTACCACCAGCCACTCATCCTTTGACTGCAACTGCTTTGTAAAGGCAAAAGACAAAAAAATGTGTCTTTCCTAAGAGTGTTTCTACTCTCTTTCATCTGGCAGCCTGCCCTAGTAATGTTTCCAAGGCAGAACTTCGGTGGGAAGCTGAAAACTATCCAGAATTTGGGTTTTATACAATTCTAACATTTAGCATTCAATAAGATATATTGGAGGGCATATGCTACCATAATTTTTTAATGCTGTGGATCCTACTGAAAAGAAAATAATTTTTCACTGGGTAAAAAATTCTTTCCAAACCCTGTTTCACTGCAGCAGAAATTGCCATAATGGGACTGAAGCTGATTAAGATCTATAGCAGGTGACAGGTTTGAGAAGGAATAGTGTTTTCATAATTTAAAAATAATAATAGAGGGCTTTTCTGCTTTGGATGCTAATATGTGTCAGCAGCAAGGTAAAAGATGTCCTGGAAAGTGCTTTTTCTGTAGATGAAATGTTTTGTAAGAAAACACGTTTCCCCATGTTGCAAAAGAAAGTGAAAGATGGGTGCTGAAATACCATTTACATTTATATACCACCTTTCATTCTGAAAGAGGAACAGCTGATTAGAGATTACCCTGGGTAGAGAAATCCCTTCACCCTCCCCAGAAATGCAGTCACCCTCAAGAGAGGGATGTAGCCGGTGTTTAACAGCGTATGGCACAATAGTGTGAACAAAAACATTCTGCCAGGTGAAACATGCTGGGAAATTATATGCAGGCAAGGATACTGTGTGCAGGCTGAAACTAAGCCTGGGGTTTGAATTAAAGAAAAATTTGATCCAGGTTGTGCTCACATTGTCAGCCTGTGACTAAACATGGTAATGCTTAAATGCAGAGTCATTGATCTTATTTTTTTTTAACTCACATCCACTTTTTCCTGTGCAGCACATAGAGTCTCCCCTCACAAAAGAGAAGCTGCCAGGCTCTAAGAAGGAGAGCACAACTGAACCAGATACTAAAAGTGGAGCAGTAGAATTCAAGAAGTGATCAGGGACCATGTCACTGGAAAGGTCATCCACTTGCTACTCTGTGTTCCCTTCCACTTCCTTTTCCCTCTCTTTCACATCCCATTATATCTCCTTCTGAAACGGGTTCTTACTGCATTTCATGCAAGGATGGCAGAGATTCTTTTTATACTGTTGAGGTGCCTAAATGGGATGTCTGGGTATCTTCCTCATGTCAGGTACTCCCAGACAGATGAGACATCATGAAAAAGATCTGATGCCTGGTCAACAGAAACATCACGACAGATGTTTCAACCGTTCATAATGCTGGGTTGCTTAGGACAAAATCTTGCAGACCATGGTCTGTTGTTTAGGCCACCAATATGTAGTTTTGCTGCTTCTTCAGTAGAGGTAAGGCACAAGATATTTGGAGCAGGATATGAATTTCAGCTGGAAATAACAGATATTTCTTACAATAAAAGGCATCTGAGATGTTTTAGAATTATTTGTGTACGTAATGCTGCTTTGTATATTCCAAGCAATCCCATAAAAATCCCGCTATATTAAAATGCCTGGCTAATGGCAAAGACAATGGCAAAGACAATTTATCCTCAGCCTCTGGCTGCCGGGGACTAGTAAGGGCTGACCTGCAGGTGGGCATCAGGTTTTAGCCACAGCCATCTTTGTTCCCAGAATTGAGGACTGCAGGAACCTGACACAGTAACTTGCTGCTCCTGCTTTTTATTCCTGGACGAGATATTACTATTCTTCCATGCATTGGAACACTGAAAGACAGATAAGAAGATGCATCTCTGAGAAGGTCTGTTCTGAAAAGGATTGCAGTCAAATGGCAGTGATGTGCTAAACTTGACTACTTTTTCTTTTTATGTAATCAATTTCCATATCTCCTAAGTTAGTTCCCAGTTCCAATAATGGAAAACTAAATTTGCACTGATGTCCCAACTTTGTGGATCTTCATGTGTGCACACACCGAAATTCTCAGCAAACACCCATGTTGGAAATGACTTTTAAGAAGTCATAGGGAATCAGTGGTGCAATCAGGAACAGACAGAAGCCCTGACTTATTTGTTACTTTCCTGGTGTACTCTTAGCTGATGGATGCCTGCAACCTCAATTAACTCATTCCCTATCCTAACCATTATGTGCTTTCTTCAGGGAGCTGCATATTTAGCCTGTCTTAACTCTGCTTCAGTACACATCAAATGTAATCAAATTCAAGCTATTGTCTATCAGGAAAGAATGAAATGAAAATTATGGCTAGGACTCAATTTACAGTAATTTGTGATGTTAACAACTGTCCTTACTATCTTCCAAGATGTGGCCCTTGCTCCAAGAAATTGAAAGCTCTTTATTTTGGGCATTTTAGCTCTAGTAGGAATAAATGTATCACCTGGAAGTGAGGAGTTTTCAAATAGTTCAAGAATATTTATGGTTTTTAAATCCAGTTCTGGAAAGGTAGAATGCATGCAGCAAATAGGTGAAAGAAGTGTTAGAGCTTCTTCCCAAAGTTCTTACCTTTCTTTAGCTGCAGATGGATGTTTCCTTGCTTTGGCATAACTATGACAGATGATCCATAAAATGTCCGTTCATTCACCTTATTCACATCACTACCTGCTCTGAAAATTACCTCTGGTGAGGGAGAGAGAGGAGGGAAAGGAGTCACAGCTCTTTTCAGCAGTAGACACAGCACTGGTGGTGGTGTGGCTGTCACCATCACAAGTGACTGATCTGGAGCTAATAAAAGGGCAGAATTCCTTCCCCCTCCTTCCCAGGAATTCTGGGCCCAATCACATTGATAAAATATCCACTCTACAAAGGCAAGCTTTTATATTTTCATGACAAACTGTGCCAAAATATGGTTGGAAGCTTAATACCTTCCCCAGTGGTAATGTCTGGGAGAAATTTCTGTGCTTTCAGTGATGAACTGAGGTAATGAAACTCATGCCATGCAGGAGCTCTAAACTGAACTGGGGGTGGTAGCTAAACTGCTCTCTTTCTTGAATGCTACCTGCTATTTTCTGTTCAGCTAGTGGTCAGGAATGTCTGTGACTATGATAGAAAAGCCCTTATTTTTAATTCCTCCTGTATAAAACTACAGAAATTCTGTCAGACTGCATTTCTCATCTGTTCATGTGCATGGGTTTGGGCATGTTTTGTTTTCTCCAAAGCAGTGCTGCTGCATTTGACAGACTAAAGTGAATTTTTACCCCATCAACACCCAGGAGGCAATTTCGGATTTAATTCAAAACATGAAATATGAGTTTGTGGGAACGGAATGAGGATAGGAGTTTGAGTGCTTTCTTGAGTCTCTCCAGCTCAAATAACCTTAAAAAACCCACTTGACAAGGAGGTAAATTACCAAATCTACTCTAGTCTAAAACAAATATTTGTTGCTACAAGTTATTACTCCTTATATGATTTTAATTCTTTAAAACATACTCTGCAATTTATTCTGCTCTTCCTCATTAACCCAATGATTAATGCTTTTCCAGCACTACCAAATCAAACTTCCATTTGGCCAAAATTTCCATTGATGAAGACAGGACTGAGATCAGGAAAATGACTATGAAAAACCCAGAATACATCTTAATATTGATGGTGATTGTTTATTATTATTATTGTTGTTGTTGTTGTTACTATTATTATTATTAATAATAATAATAATATCCTGCAATATTAGGTCACTATAAACTTGCATGTGTCCTTGCTGTATTAAGAGAGATTCATGATTTATATATGGGATGTTCGGCAACTGTAAAAGCAGATGAATCCACTTCTGGTTACTTGTTTTATTAGAAGAAGTGCTCAAGCTAATGTGAGGACAGGTTATTTCTTTTACTGATAAGAAGCATCAAGGAAGAACAGTTGGTTTATCGCTCCCATTTTAGGAGCAATAAACCAACTGTTTATCCTTTAAGAGTACCATTTAACTGTAAATTGTACCTTTTTTTTCTATGCTATACTTTTAAAGATGTAGGTAAGTGTTTAAGGATTATTCAAATGGACTGTTCTGTGGAAGCTTTCATTGCAGGTTGCAAAGCCGTATGGTCAAAATGGCCAGAACACTTCTAGAACACTCTCACTAAATGTTGAACAAACCTGTCTGGCATGTGAGAGAGTTCTCAACGAGTGATGGGAGGTAACACCTGTAGCATGTGTTGTCCAGTGTTGGTTTACAGTGGCAGGAGTCCTAAAAGTAGCCTATTGACAAACCTTCTCTTTGTAAGAAAAAACCCCTCCGTGAGCTCTTATTAGATTTTTTTCTTTTGACTGAGGAATATCTGTGTGGTTTTGAAAGTTCTCTGCTGGTAAAGTGGCAGTTCTTCTTTCCTAAACCTCTAAGAAAACAGTGATTGTTTTCTGGAAATCTTTGCTATGTGTTAATATTTAACACATTTCAGTAGTTGCCTCTGTGCACAGGAGATGCCAGTGGGGGCCAGAGACACAGAATTCTCACAAAATGAGGATTATCAACAGTGAGGTGCTCATGCTGCAGAGGAGGAAAAAAGGTCAATTATTTTATTAGGTGAGAAGTTACTTTCCTTTTCCCAGATTAGCAGTCTGTCATTTCCATAAGATACAGCAGTCAGACCAAGTTCCAGTGTGTCATCTTGGAATATCGCTCTGCTCTGAGGCAACTCATGTGGTCTCTCTAAGCAACTGGTAATAATTGCTTAGTAAATGCTATAGGTACACTGAAGAGCATGCAAATAATTGTCCACAATCAGCAAAGAGTGCCTGAGCTGCACGTGAAAACACAGTAATTCTCTGATGATGACTTGCGGAAGGCACTGCTGCTGCCTCGGGTCCTTCTTTAACTGAGTTGAATTTTACTGCTGGTTGAAAGATCTGACTTTTCATTGCAATTGTTGTATGCTGGAAGCCAGCACAGAGGATCCTGAAGCGTTCTATGACTTCACAAAGCAGGAGAACTACCACTGACTTGCAGAATATGTGCCCACTTCTTTTCTGGACCAAATAAAATCATTTTTATGCTTCTATAGCACTTACCAGGTGTCAACCTCAAGCTGAAGGAGCTTCAGCAAGCTCACACCCAGCAAGGAAGGGGTAAAAATGGTAGGAAGAGCATGCGGATGGCCTGAGTGCAATCAGCTGTCACAGAACTGTCCCTTCATCTTTGGCTTTCTGCAGGTGGAAACTTGTCAGGAAACATGAAAAATGCACTAAACCTGAGTGTAGCAAATTGAGAGACTTTTAGTTTGTGAGGAAGAGAATGAAAGAAGGATCATGGTCTTCTCTTTACAAACGCGTGGATAGTGCTGCACTGCTAAAGCTGTGGACCAGCACTAGGGAAATATGGGAGAGCTCGCTGTGGGCAGGATCTGCCAGTAAACTTCGGCCTAGGATCACTGCACATTTGTAACCTGTAATCACATCCTCAGCAGGGTTTTAGACACGTTTGCTTTCATGATGCACTACCTTTCTTAGGCAATATACCATCCCTCAGTCGCGTGACTTTGTCTCCAAGGCAGCTAAAACTGGAGATTTACACAGTGATTCTGCAGAGGAGAGTAAATCAAACAGGGAGAAGAAAAACTCAGGATTTCTCTGGCAGCTTGATGAAATGCATGTTAAGAATAAAACTAAACTTAAGAATATCTCACTGCCCAACTTGTTTTACAGGCTCTGGCAAAGTATAACCTCTTTCTCCATTTTGCTTAGCTTAGGTTTTCCTGGCACTTCCCTCATTTCTGGTCAACCAAAATGTTGCTCCTGCTTGTTTTGTATCACAGAAGCACCTCTTCCATGCAGACACTGAAATAAATAGCAATGTTTGCACCTCACAGTATGGAATTCTTCTTGAAACTGTATTTTTACAGTTAAATTTTGCTTTGGTTGACTCTGCAAATATATTAGGTCTCCAAAATCAGATGTCCATCTAACTGGTATTTTTTAGAGAATCTTGAGGGATCCTGGTAGAGCTCAGGATGGAATTGGCCTCCTTCTTTTACCTAAGCAATTAATAATTCATTTGGTGGTACTTACTGTGTATTCCTTCTGACCTTGAGATAGAAGTCAACATTTCTTTAAGGCTTCAGGCTGGCTTTCAAAATACCTGCTACAATGATAATGGAGCCCTCTTAGGTCGTGGCTCCAGCAGCACACAGGGGTTTTTCTCACCAATGGGACTTGAGATGAGCAATCCCCCACGGGTCAGTTCTGGAGCAAGCTGGGGTTAGCTACCCAGCAGGTAAGGGGTGGGCACGTGCAGAGCACATGGAGAACACTGCAAAACTGCTGAAATACAACCTTCCCTGAAGGCAAAGTTAGCTGGTTTTGGCACTGAATATTTCTAATCTGTTGCCTGGATTTTCTTTTTTATAGCACATCTTTTATTTGTTTTCTGAGGGAAAAATAATATATGTATGGTTGGCGGGGATCCAGTCTATCTTTCCAACCTGCATGAGAGATCTCAATTTTTATGCTGTTTGCTTTTTTCAAAGAAAAATATTTTAAAATAGTGACTATGACTTACACGGTGGAAAGCCTAAAATTAAACATGCAAGAAGCATCATACCCAGTACACAAGTTGCTGCCAGTTAAGAGGAATGTGTCAGCTCATCCTGCAGAGATGTGCAGGAGTCCTTGGGAAGTGTGGAGATCCCACAGCAAGTTCCTCGCTGCCACCACCAGGGGCCAAGCTTGGGACACCAGAGTGGTGGCTGAATGAGCCCTCAGGGGCTTCAGGCAGCCAGCATCGATTTTGATTTTATGGCATGGGTTTTATGACACGGCTTGGCACAGATAAGCCAAGGGCTGGTGGAGTGCAAAGCTGGCTGTAAGCATTGAGCTGCAGCTCAGGACATGCCTGCTTTGGGATCTTCCAGGATCTGTAAATTTGTGATGCTTAAGAACTGGACTCGATGATCCTTGTGGTCCCTTCCAGCTCAGAGTATTCTGTGAGGCTGCTGGGCACAGCAGGAATGCTCTGTGAGACACACCCCCGGGTTTGATGATACCTCCCTTCTGAAAACACTGGTCTCAGAGCATTTGCCAAAGCTTCCATCTTGGTGGAGTCTGGCAGGCAGGAAGGAGGGGGAGAAGCACTGCAATCCCAAACCCATCAGCAACCAGTTAAGGTCCAAGGAGAGTACCTTAAAATCCAAGGTGAAAAAACATTGCAGTGGTGTATTACATGACTAATAAAGCAGACAAACATCATCAAACACCCACAATACATTTATAGGCTTTGAGTTTTGTAAAGTGGATTAGAGACATTTTATTCATTAAGGAGATAAAAACTCTTTTTCTGGAACTCAAGTGTTTTATTTAAAAAGTTTGAGTTTTATAGGTGGTAAAAGAACCATAAACAGAGCAATGAAATGTTCCGAGGAAAAAAAAGTCAGTTGTGTAAACTGCTTTAAAAAGAGCAAGGGCATTTCTTTTGCTTAAATCTCTTTTTAATGGATTAATGCATTATTAAAAAAAGAGACAGATTATGTACTTGGATGGAAAAAACCCATGGGCCTTTGGGTGCTCTCATCTTTCCTCCTGCTTGCTGCAGTTTGTCTCCCAGTAGCATTTAGAGGCACTGAGACTGAGGCCTCTGTGGGTGCTGTAAAGAAGCACTCCTAAACTGGAGAAGCATCACTTGCTTGGATGAAAAACTTGATGGAAAATCGAAGTGAGGGTGAGAAAAAGAGAAATAGGGCTTTGTGTTTAAAATGGGCATGATGGTTACAGGAAGAACTAATGTGAAGTTTTAGAGCTCGAAGCAACCCCTTTTGTTTTGATGGCTAGTGGGCAGGGCTACTGGGAATAACCTTGTTGTCTTATTATTTACTCCATTTTCATGTCATCTTTTCTCTCTTCTCCAGTTTCCTCCACTATATCCCTCTCTTGCTCTGCAGTTTTTCTTTCCCTGGCTCACTGTCCTTCCCTCCTGTCTCTTTGGTTTCCTGTCTGTAGCACTCACTGCACTTTCCCTTCAGAAGCCATCAGCCTTTTTCTATTCTACTGTCCCATCACCATCCACCCTCTCCCTGGCATCTCTTTAGAATTATTTGCCAGTTTTGAAAAAGGGCTTATAAAATAAATGACATTTTATAACCTGAGCACATGAGTAATTTGCTAAAGGTCTTAATTACCTGCCAAAAAGAAAGCTAGTCAGGAAGATTCACTGAGGATTAATTGTGTTGGGAAACCTGGGAAATTTTTTCCATTTTCTGCACCTGATTGGACCTTCCAAATGAACTAGTAGGTGCCTTTCCAGCAGCCACAGGAAACTGTAGTTTAAAAGAGATTTGTGTTAGAAACAAGGTACCTTTTTTTTTTTTAGATGAAGGCAAAGAGATGTGTGCCTACAGCCAAGTTACTGCTTTGAGAAGCATTTGCTGCCAAAGTTGCAGAACTGTCTGTAACATGTGTTGCAGCAGAGTTAGACCGTGCACAGTTTTTTGACAGCACACCCATGGGCTGTGCCATACCAAGATATCCTTCCCCCTATGTGAATAGGATCTCTGAGCAACTACCTTGCTTAGAAGCTACTTTTGGGGAGCAGAGCAGGTAAGATGCAGATCCAAAATGACATTATAGGGCTTTCCTCAACCCATCCAAATGTGGATCTGACAATCCTGACAAAAGATAGCTCTGTAATTACTTCCCAACAACCCTTCTTGGTGAAGGATTTCATCCTCATTTCAGTGTTGAAACCATTTCTTTTCACATGCATGTTAAAAATAGATGGAAGCCAGGATATTGAGCAGGTGCCCTTGAAAAGCAGTTTTTAAATTTTTAACAGGGTACTATTATTAATCATCAAGAAAGCAAGGATGAGCATGAGATTTCTGGAGTATTTTCCTGCTCTACAGAGCAGGCTCTTTCTGAACAAATCACTGAATCTCCTAGTCCTTGTATGACCATCCTTCAAAACAGAAATGAAGCATTCCCTTTTCCATTTTGTGTGCCTTGTGTACTTAAGCTGTAAACTTATTGAAAAGTAGTCTGGCTACTGTCACTCCCTTATTGCGTCCCTCACTTTTGTAGTGCAAAGGGGAAACCACGTTAGAACAAGGAAAATCAAACCATCTGAATATTATTCCTTTTTTCTTCACTTTTAATCTTCATGTTAAAATGGTCTCAAGCCTTCCCCCTGTGAATTTAAAATAAGAGCACAGGCTCTCACAGCTCTCTTCAGTCAGGAGGAAAGACTCTGTGGTCCCTATGTAACCTGGAATTAAACCACAGATATTCCTGTTGTTCATCCTGCTGCTTTTGCAAAGGAGATTTATTTTTGCTATTTTTTCCAATTATTCCCAGGGATCTTCTATTGCAGGTCACAAACATATGCCCGCTCAATGGTCCTTCAGTTTATTTTTGTCTTCCTGCAAGGTAACCATTCATCCATGAGCAATTTCTTTAAATGAGGCATTTTAATCCAAATTGCCAGTTAATACCTGCAGGGTCAGCTTCCCTCCTGATCAGCTCTGGAAATTAAGGGAAGCTTCAAAAGCTGCTGTAAAGTTTTGCTTGCAGAATTTCTGAAGGATTTCTGAAACATGGAACGAAATTAGTAGGACAAGTTCTGAACCTTCAGACAAAATGCAAAACTGTAGGGGGTAAAAAAGTCAAGTGTCAAATTAACTCTGTGTCTCAGTCTCTCAGGTTGTGTGGGTCTGGGTTCAGATCTGAAGGACTCTGTAAGTAAAAATGAGGCTGGAGTCTCACTGCACTGCACTTGTTCATTGATGTAGACTGAGCAGTGTTATGCTCTTCTGTGCTTCTTCCTCTTGAACTGATTCTCTCACTGTTATCTGTGGTACTGTAAAACTGAATGACCATTCCACTTCTAATTTTGTGCGTTAAATAAAGGCAACTACTGAAGTCTCCAGTTAAACTTGAAGGGAACAGGGCAAGGATCTCTCAAATTATGTCCATGCAAGAGTATTTTGGAAACCTAAGCCAGACATTCAGACCACCACCTAAGCAGCCTTCCCTATCACAGTACCTATGGAATTTGAGGGGAAACTACACCCTGTGTATTTACATGGGTTTGAATTATTAGTAAATACTAATGGATCCCAAGTGCACAAAAAAATCTCAACAAGAAAAATCATGCAGGTCGTCTATTACATCTTCCACTGGAGTTGCAACAGAATCAATAGGTTCCTCTCCGAAAATTAGAGTGTGGGTCATTAGAGCCGAGTGTGATCATTCTTCTAAATGGTGGTGGCTGTCCCTATGCAGTATTGAAGGAGAAGAAAAGCATATGGACACAAGCCAAGTTCAAATAAACTAGCTAAATCCTTGTCCTACCTCTGTTGGATCTATTGGCTTCTGTAGCCCACAAATTGGAGAGAAAGCTTCTGAACTTAATTGGAGGTATTTTTAAGGTTTTAAGCTTGCAGTCCCACAAAAAACCTGTGCGTTCCCCCTGCTATTTCCCACTCTGTACAACCTCTTCTGCCTGCCAGCAGATGCAGTTTAGCAGTCAGCTAAACTGAAGAACTAATACAGAGAAGAATTAAACAAGAAAAACAACACCTGTAATTAAAAAGGCTGTAAGTTACCAACCAGTGCTGTATAATTAAAAATGTCAGCAATTGTAATTGTTCTCTAGTCATTCATTCATGGCTTGTTCCTTTTAGCTTTATTATAAAAGGGAAAATGTAGCTACCTGTTGGTAATCATGGCATAGTCTAAAGACTTTCTACACCCTTAGATGGAGGGAATTGAAAGCTGTTTATATTTTCTTATAAGTAGTAAAAACCATGTCACAATGCTGTTCTGTTTATTGAACTCAACCTTTAAGCAATCTGTCTATAACTGCACTAGAAATGTTCAGAGCAATTTGCCAGGCACCTATGTGGACAGTAAGTATCTTGAATAACATATGATTGTTGTGTTCTGAGCACCAATAATAAGCAGAGCACTGAGTGTTCTTGCTTTTAAAGCAAAATGTAATTGTTTCTGGAATACTTGCTTTTGAAAAAAAAAAATCTGAGTGTTTTTACTGATTATAAATTATTATGTTTTGACTTTGAAATAATGCAATTATATAACACAACTATGAGGAAGAAATGGGTTAAAGGGAATTGTAATTACACTCAATTTTGAAAAAAAAAAAATCTCATCATGTGTTTTCTGTCAGCCCAATTAATTCAGCTGCAGTTGTACAAATTCTGCTTTCTAAGATGGCATTTAGACTCAGGATGGTTAAGGGCCGATTGCAGTTGTGCTTAGGGTTTTGCACAATACAGAAGCGCAGCTTAATGCATTCAAACTGCCACAGAGATTTCAGCAGGTTCTGTCTTTCATTCCTTCTTTTTCTCCTCTACAAATATAACTTCAGTTACAGTACCTGTGCAGATGATTGAGACAACCCACTGTGATAGATATGATTCAATCAGCCCAAATTAAGATCTACCATCCCTCGTTGGATGTCTCCTCCAGCAGCTCTAGCTGATAAAGGCTAGCAGAGAATTCTTAACTGCCCTCTTTTAAGCCTTCCTTACTACTCTGTTTTACTGTGAAAAATACCAATGTCCCACCTTTTAATTAAACTTTAATTAGACATAATCTGATATTGGTTACTTCTAGAACCTGCAGGCTCTTATTCTGTAAGATCTTAAAGATATGGCGTACTGTGTGATGTTTTCTTCTAAGTTCTGCCCTTCTCTTTGTATTTTTGTTTGCTACAGTGCTATTTGCTTTGTTCTTAACAAATATATTGCTCCCCAAACTGCTGCTGCAAAGTTTTTTTGTCCAATCCATCAGCTGAGCATGTCCTATTCCCCTTTGCATCCTGATTCTATTTTCCCTAGGCTGTAATTCCTATGTGGCTTTCAGAGGTCCTCTTTGCACCCATCCAGCACTTAAAGTCCGGTTCCTGCTTCAGAATAATCATTATTCCACATATTAGATTTCTAAACAAGTATATTCATACCTTCTGCCATCAACAGGCCTTTGGAGGAATCCCTCATAATCTTCTGCTGTTTTACCTCATTATTTGCCTTCAGGTGCTTCTTTCAAGCCAGTGACTCGCTGTGTGTTGGAAATGGCAAGATCCATTTTCACCTGGGGGCAAGCTACACATTTACCTCTGGAGGAGGCATGAGTGCAGGCAGTTCCCGTGGTTCAGCTAATGTGCTGGAAATCTCCCCTCCAGCTTTTCCCACAGTGACTTGCTCATAAGCCACACCACCAAGATTCACTTGTCAGCTTCACGTTTCCTTTGAGCGAGGCTGAGTTCCTTGCTCTCCCTCAGTTCACACACTGCAGCGGAATATTTAAACTGAAAGGAGTTTTCCGTGCAGTTAATTGTTTTGCCATGATGTTTCTTTTCAATTTTTATCATAATTTTTTTTCTCCAAATAAAACCTTAAAGGTAAAGGTACAAAGTAAGCCCAAACGCTTTCAATTGCTGCAGCAAGAACTCTGCAGTGAAGCTTCTGCTTAACAAAGTGGAAAATAAGAAAGCATGTTTTATTCCATCATTTATTAAAATTAAGGGAATGAGGGCCTCATTTGCTTAAAAATTGTCTATTAGTATTCACCTGGTGGCAAGCAGCCTTAATTTCACACCATTAAAGAAAACAGAAGCTCATTAAATAGTAATTCTTTTTAATAGTGACAGGAGCTTGGGTTTGAGCAGCACTGCTCTAAGTTCCCATGTAAATTGTTCATGATGATCACCAATAAGAGAATTTTTTGTACCTTTCCCCACTCCCAAGAGCTTTCATTCCATCTGTACTCACTTATGAATGCCAGACAGGGAAAGAACCTTGCATCGAGGGAAAAAGGTTTCACTGTCAGACTTCTGATATTACAAAACAGGACAGAAGCTGTTGGATACAAAGCAGGGGAAGTAATTCTTGAACAAGGGAGGAGTGTTCTGAGAGATACAAGAGCTTTGGGGGTCATGGAGTGTTCTTAGCTTTTGTCCAGAACTGCTGTGGTTTTGAAACAAGAGGAGGCATGTTGAATTTTTCTGCTTTGACAGCTCCTGTTTGACCTCTCATTAACAGACTTATGAAGCCACCATCCTGTTGATTATTCCTCTCTGGCCATTGCTATTCTTTCCCTTCCTCCAAAGGATTTAGTCATTAATGCTGCCTTGTTGCTGTGTAGGCCGGTTGTCAGCACTACCCAAGTATTCATGTATTAAAGCCCTGCAGTAATGGACAGGGTGCTCTTATACTCATTTCAAACCATAGCTGGAGTTCCCATTCCACTCAGAATGTTATAAAATGCCCTTTGCTCTCATTACAGTCCTCAGCTGTTCCACTGCTTTGCATGGCACAAATCACTACCTTCACATCACGCAGCTGAGCTGCTTGTGGCTCTTCTGATGAACAACTTCAGGCCATGTGGCCCTATACCTTATTTAACATTATTCTGTTCTCTCCCGTTCCATTGCTGTGCTAGGGACGTTTCTGGGCCAGGCATTGTTTGTTTTGGGTATGTGTGTGGGAAGATTGCTTAGTGCTGCTCCTTAGACACGCTTAATTCAATTACTGCCAGATTTTCTAGGCCTCTTGACATTGCTATATATAGCTCTTTAGTAATAATATTATCAATTATTTAAATTTTAATTTGTGCTTGCATTAATTACATGATCCTTTACTGCAAGGGGAAAGAGATCTCACTTTCCACAATTATATGACCATGGTTTGTCCTCAGAGGCCTAAGTTTTATTTAGCATCAAATGGAATTATTGCTAATAGTCATCAAATAGCCATTATCCTATGGGTATGCTTCTGTGGGTCCTTGCTGTCTGAGGACATAGCTTCTCTGAGAAGTTATTAAAGGTTTATCTCACTGGACTGACCTTCAGTGGATGGAAGCTGACACACTCCTAAACTCTGTCAAGGCAGTTTTGTTTTCCCTGCTGCCAATCCCAACACAGGTGCTGTTGGGATGCCTGGCAGCAAAGCTGCTGGGTGTTTATTCTATAATAGACAGAGCTGCTGTCTGACTCCTTACACACACCCCATCATCTGCCCAGAGTGCTTGAAGGGCTGGGGGAAGGTCCTGGGGGATTGTGTGCTTATTTGCTTCACAGATCCTCAGAAAGATCTTTCCAGGAAAACAAGATCTCATGTCAGCGCACCAAAAGCAGGAGTTGAATTCTGGCTGTGCTTGCCAGATGAGACAGCTGGCTGAGAACAGTTTGTGAGAAGATTGGAAGAAGGTTAGAATGACATCCTCATAATGGCCTTGTTAGCTCTTCTGTACTTCACTCTCTGTTGCAGATTGCAAATAGGTTTTTACAGCTAGGATTTGTATCAGCATTCATACTTCTGCTGTGTTATTACCTACTAAAGTTGCTCTGGGTGACAAAATCTTCCTCTGTGTTTAGCACTCACTGCTACAAGAGGTAGATTAGTCATGTGCAGCAGCAAATACTGTGGCCAAGTGCAATGTGTACATTTTCACTAAGTGTGCTTTTAATGTTCCTGTATTGTATAAACCCTGGGTTTGTTATAGCGTACATGCTGTGGGCATTCCTTTCTGTGACTATCAAGCCAGTGGTTTTGTTGTCTGGTGAGGGTTTTTTCCAGCAGTCATAGGGTTTTTTGGGATGAAGTGAAGATTTTGATTCCTTCCTTTCTTTCTGCCACCAAGTTTTTAATTAACTCCAAGGGTTTATTAGATGTTCACCGCTTTTAATTTTGTTTTCTTCTTTGCAATTGGAAAATGGGAATCAGCTCGCAGATAAAGCAGCAGGGAAAATTAACATTGCATCATATTTTCTCTGCACAGAGCACAGTAAGTAAAATGTTACCCATAGAGGGTTAAAACCTGATGGAAGAAAGGATTTTGTCCCCTCAGATCAGAGAAGCAGTGCAATTCATTCTGCCCTGGTTGCCCTCCTGCCTACAATGTGTTATTTCCCTGAAGCAAGCACCTGTCAGTACTTAACAGAGAACAGCTTTTTGGTGTAAGTGAACTAAGGTGAAAAATTAAAAATAATTTCAATTACAGCTACTCTGTTGGTTTGGGGAGAAATATGAAAAGTGGATTTACTGGGACGAACAGTAAAGGCGCTGCCTCTCTTCCCTTCTATTCCTTGTCATTCCTTACCCCTTGGACTTCATCCCTGCACAGCCACATTGTACAAGCAGCATTTGTTGGCAACCTTTCGCCAGCATTACCAACACATCCCCAGGATTGACTGATCCGTGGTGCTTCTCCCAAATTCTCTGCATCCCATCTCTGTGACTCCTGTAATGTCATGCCTCATCTATGGAGCTGTTCATTTCTATTACGCAGGTGCTTTAACGATTTATAAGAAAATAAAAACTAATTGTCTTTTTTCATATTTCACAATGATAGTCATAATGGTAGTCTTGATGATAGTGTTTTCTGGAAGCCAAGACCAAATTCTTCTTGTAACAAAAATACATGTAATTTTTATGGCTAATTAAAAACAAGGAAATACAAAAACAAACACAAACATAGATACAGGAAAAACAGTAGGATTATCTTCTTTTGCAGTACCCCATAGAAAGGAATTAAATGTATCCAGGGTGTATATGAGGGGTTTTTGGATCTCTGCAGTAAAAAAAAAGAAAAAGGTGGGATTTTTCAGGGGATCTTTTTGCACATACTAACAGACTTTGGTACCTTAATTTCACTGGATAAATCTGCTACTTTGGTTAGTTCAGATGCAAAATTTTGAAAGGTCTGGCTGGAAAAAAAATTGGTTTGTGCAAAAATCTAAACTTTTTGTAGAAGCACATGCTTTTCAGTACAATAAAATGAAAAAAGGTAATCAAAGTCTTGCCTTTCCTCCAAAAGTAGTTCCAACAGATGATGTTGAACAAATCCTTTTTCAGCTGCCTGGAGCCAGTGATGATCATAATCACAAAGGGAATAAGACCATGAAAGAATAATCACAGCATCATAAAATTGCTTTTGGAGAGATTTTTGCTGAATTCCTGCTAATTTGAATGGGATCCACAGCCTGGTTTGTGATAAAAATGTAACCACAGCATAACTCTCATTGCTACCTCCTGTCTTGTGAGCAAGCAATGGACATTTTTGTACCCCCATACAAGTCCTTTCTTGTAAGATTTAAGCAAAATGTCAAGTCAAAGCCTACCAGTTTGGGGGCGGTGACTCCACAGCACTCAGATTTAAGCAACACTGAATGCAAACTAGAGCTGCAGCACGCTCTGTCTTAGCCTGCCTGCACTAAGGCATGCTGGTTTATAACTAATTCCATAGGGTTCATTTTAACATGCAATAAGAGCATGCATTATACAAGCATGGCATTAGATCTTTCATGTGGTCATGGTTTACATTATTTCTGCAGAAATATGTGATATGCTGTGATCTGCAAAGCACTGTACACGTCCATTAAATATTGCATGAACACCAACACCACAGGGAACATAAAATATTGAATCTAAGCAAATGGATAGCTCAGCGTAGGGGAATGCAGAGATTTTCACCCGTAGGTCACCGGTTAAAAAACCAGTTCAGATTAGTGCCAACACCACACCAGATATAACTTGACAGGTGTTCATTGGCTGAAATTATTTATGTCCTCCAGCTTCTGTGGGACAAAGGGTTGTATCACACAAGCCATGGTTGTTTGTGGTACCCATGAGACAGATTGTTGTTTCCATGGAACAGCTAAGGTTTAAAAAGACCTGGGTACTCTGAACTTTCCAGGCATGTCTAGGACAGGGTCAGAGTTTAAGACTTGAAAATTGCACAGGGGTTTTTATTCTGTCTGCAGAAAGAAGCAGTTTTCATTCTCCAGGAAAGCTAGGCTGGCATATCCTCTAGAGTATGAGACAGTGATGTGGCTGCACAGCCTCCCTCCAAACTCTTTTCTCTGCTGGCCACCCCAGGACAGCACACACCACCCAGCGCTGTCTGCTCAGGGCCTCCCACCAGGGAAGCATTTCTGGGTCAGTCTCACTCCTGCTGCTTCCTTGCTCTCCTCCTACCCCCTTGCTTTAGGTTTTGCGGCTGCTCCTGCCTGCAAGGCAGCAATCACTGATGTGTTTGTTAAGCTCAGGAGACATAAAGCAGATGTCCTTAGGACCTTGACTGGGGACCCATGAAGAGACTATCTCCATAATAGCAGCTCCCAGCTGGACTCACTGCTATTTCTTCCTCATTTCCCCCGTCTACGAATTCCTTACTCATCTCTTCAGCACAAAAGCACTGCTCTTCTGTGACAGATACCATCTTTACTGACTTCATAAGAGGATCTTTTTGATTCTTTGATATGAATATATCCTTATCTCTGCATCTGTCTTCAAGAATGTGCCCGGTCTATTGTAGTTCTTCTGTGATGCCATTTTTTAACAAACAAAGCTCTTTTCTCCAAATCTGAACTACAGTTACAAGCATAGCTATCCTGTGTCTTTGATGTGGCTTCTTAAAGCCTGTCCTCTAGGCTGAAATGTGAAGGTTGAAATTCTGGCATCTAATAGAATAAACTGCTGTGATCTATGAAACCTATGTGTTTTGGAGAATACAAAAGTCTGTGCTAATTGGTCTCCTACCTGACAATGGGGAAGCTGAAGGTGCAACCACCACTAGCAAGTACAGTCGCTTCTCTGAAGACCTTAGTGTAGCAGAAGTACATAGGATTTGGTGTCCCTAAGGCACTAACAAGACTGGTTTCTAAAAATTCCTAAGAAATCAGCATGAGGGCTCTTGATCCATGGGCAATGGAGCAAGACTGGAAGCAAAATGGTATGATTCTATGGATAGGAAAAAACTTCTGCCTTCCAGCTCCTCCTGTCTCTGGGTGACTGACAGGGAAAAGCAATGTGCAATGTTCTGTCTCCCTCAGAGACAGCTGCTGAAGTTTTTAGCTGCCCCTGAGGTCTGGGATAAGTGGGAACTGTGATTCTACATCTCTTAGCTCAGCACACCACTGCCTCTGCTGTATGCTTTCAGAGCAGGCTGCTTTGTGCAGTGCCCTAAGGCGTGGAGAGGGGCAAGAGACCTCTGTGAAGGCATCAAACCCACACCACAGGTGGCCCCAGCTGTGTTTGCCCCATGCTGTTGTGTACTCAGCTGCACCACGGCATTAGTGCCGTGTGTGTTCCACAAGGAGGTGAGAAGAGGTGGGATGGAGAGCGTTTATTCTGCTGCCCTAAAAAGGGATCCCTGTTTTCCAGGAGTTGTGGGCACCCATCCCACCTGCCTGCTCTGCATGGTCTAAGCAACCTGTTTGGGACACAGAGCTGCAGGGCAGTGCTTGCTGCAGTGGCTGCTCACCCTGTGCGAGAGGGGGAGTGTAGCACATTGGGATTAAACCTCTGCCTTCTCCTGCCCATGCCTTGGCATGGGAGGAGCAGAAAACTCCCCCTTTGTTCTTCAGACTGAAGGGAGGGGTTGGTGGTGTCACAGATGTTGGTGAAAACACAGGTGAAAGGGCCCTTAAACAGCTGAATAAGAGCATTGCACTAATAATTCATGTACTTTTTGTGTGAATCCACACCTTGAAAACCTAGGGGAAGTAACTGCACATAGAAAAGCTATGAAGAAAACCAAAAGCACATCAGAGGTAGGTGACAAGTGGATTTGGCCAGCCCAGTAGACTGGGTTTTGTAGGAAACTAAAACTCATCATCAAAACAGCTGGCTTATTTACTCTGCCATACTCATAAGCAAGGGAGGATATTCCAAGTCATGGCTGCAAAACTGCTTTTTCAGAAACTGCAAAACTGCTACACCTGTGTTTTGCGTCTATTTTGTGGCTAAAAGTCACATTTGTTTAATGACTGCAGGGAGAGCTGGGGGAGATAATGGCAAACCCACACTTGATTTCTGTCTTTCAAGTGAGCCCGGGCAGGCAGAAATGGACACCTCTGCTGCTTGCTGTAGCACAGATCCACAGTGGCACACAGCACTCTGGCATCTAGCACATCCACTGCTTGCCTGAATTTACAAGCAAATGAAATCTTTAAGAGCACTGCAAGGAATTCTGAGTGGATCCCATCCCTCTGCTGTAAGGTCATTATGCAGCACAAAATTAGGCAGCCTCAGCTAACAGCTGATGTCTCCAGCACACATGAGCCCCAAAGATAGCAGAGGCTGGAGGAGATTCCCCTGTTATTTCCTAGATTGTCTGTGGGAGTACAACAACAACAACAAGTAGGTAATGAAATGTACAACTCAGAGAGAACAGGCTGGCTTGCAAATGCAGCTTGTCAGTGCAGTACAGAAGCCCCTACTGAAAATTACTTTGCCCCTCCTGCAACACGCTCTCCTTAAGGCGTGAACTCCAACGTCATGGATCTCTCTGCAAGATCAGGAGAAATTACAAGCTCTAGGCAGTAATTCAAATTGATCATCACATTTTTGCCTCTTCACACCAGCATCTCGGTTTTGACACCACTGTTGCAGAGCTGCTGAGAGGCAGCAGATGCCCAAGCCCTGGCATCAGATCTAGGGGGAGGAGGAATTTGGCCATATCCTAAGTGGATGTTTTAATTGTCCTTGTTTTAATTAAAGGTACTCACCTGTGCCAAAATCACGTGGTCAGAGAGCACCCTGGGAAGCCTGGCTTCCTTCAAGAAGTTTCATCTGCTGCAAAACCTGCCTCGCCTCTACAGGACTGAAACCATCAGCACTGGGGCTTCAGCCTTCCCTTTGCTTCATGTAGCACCTTCATCCTGAGAGGCCCTTGTGGAAAAGCTCTTTTCAGCATAGAGCCCAAACCACCAGCACCTGTCTTCCCAGAAGTTGTCAAGTTACTTCAGTGCTGTGGAAGGAATGAAAGCTAGTATGTGTGTACTTGTGCTCTTTCTTAGTCTTTTCCTGAAACAGATACATTTTAATATTGAAAACAACATGCAAACTCTCCTGTTTAAAGAAATTTATTATTTTAAGCGTGTCAAGGAAAGTTCTTCTCCCCTTCTTCCACTACAACTCAATTACATCTGAAAGCAGAAATAGTCCGTATTTGCTTCCTGCATCCTAAAAATGTTTTAAACTTTGCTGCTTGTTTTGGTGGGAAAAGAATTATCCAGCCTCTCTTTTCAGTCATGTTTTCTTTATTTATTTATTTATTTGTACTCTGGGAGTGTTGAAGTTCACTTGAGGCTATGGAAATCTGAGAAAATTCATTGTGTAACTTTTTGAATAATAGATGTATTTTTTTCAAATGAAAATCACATAAAAATGCTTTAATATTTCATGTTGAAAAAAAAGTCTAAACTCCATTCATCATGAAACATATTTCTTTCTGTGATTTTGTGGTGTTTATTTTATTTCAAATGAAATTGATAAAATTTTGAAGAAGTTAAAATCAGAAATTCAGTAGGTTTCATTTTGAAAATATTTGTTTTTGTTCACTACACTTGCTGATGATGTTGAATATATTTTTTTCACCAAGGAAATGTTCAAAAGAACTATTTCGTTAGGCCTTGTCTCTTAAGGCTTTTAAAAGTTTATTTAATATTTCATAATAGACAGAGCCATAGATCATTAACTTTGGACAGAGACTGATTTCATTTTGTTATCTGGAACAAGTTGGTTCTGAATTCTATAGGCAGCAAACTGGAAAAATGCTTTTATGAGCTTTCTTTGTGGTACTCACAACCACCTGGAAGGAAGAGCCTCGTCAAAAAGATGTTCTTTAGCAATGCTTTAGCCTCTTCTTAAAGCATTCCTTCACCAATTAACAGTCATGAAATCAACAGTTCTGTCTATGTACAAAAGCAAAGTTTTAAAAGTTGGTTCCGGATTTTTTTTTCATGACTGCATATCTCCCAAGGAAAAAAAAAAGGAATAAAACAACAATAGGATTATATAAGCATCCAGGTTTGAATTATTCCATCACTTCTACATGGAGATGCTGCTGGTTTACACAAAACGTTTAAAAAAACAATTATACTGTTTTGACTGTCAGAAGGTATTGAGGTGAAAATTCTGTTCTCCTCCAAAATTTTTGGCTTTACATTAGAAAACAAAAAAAACTAAGAGGGAATAGCTGTTGTAATGCTTTCATTTCAGAAGCATTACTTTTGTGATATAGTTGCTCTGTAATAGTGAGCCTACATGTAAAAGGTGTGGAAGATTTAACGATACATTAAAGCTGAGGTGGAATGATAAGGACAGAAAGATTGATTGAGCCACAGTTGTTGCTTCTTTGAAATTTTGGGCTTACTAGACTGTTTGTTTTGAACAATGGATGGTAGGCAAATAATGAAAGAGAGTGACACAATATCCAAATTGTTTCCCTGGGCTGGTCAGATAAGCTGGAAATGCTGGAAATGCGATCTGTGCGATTTTTTAATTGACTTTTCATGAACAGAAAAAGCAATTAGAAAAGGGAGCAGAGAATTTTTTAATAATGAATGTTAGGACTTCAAAGAGCTACCACACTTTTCAACTTTGAAGGAAAGTAACATAAAAATAAAGGCAGAAAACTTTGGAATTTAATGCTTGTTCTGGTTTAATGATGTTTTGTGGTTCCTAGACTCTTTTAATTGTTATATTGTGTTAAGTGTTTTGTGTTAAGCTGAGCTGTGAACGTTAATAGTGGTTTAACCCTCCTGGAATGTCAGCTACTGGCACGTTTCATGTGACCTCGGGACTCACACTCAGTATGTAAATAGGAAAACATCTCTTTCTTGGAAGCACAGCCTATGAGGATCTGTGTGAATCAAGCTTCTCCTTTAAAGCCCTCCAATGAACACATCACATTCAACATGATCTGTTTTCTAACCTAGCTGGGCAAGTAGGTATATGAAACAAAATAGGATGAATGTCTATGTTCCTAAACTTCAGAATGTGAATCAAGAATGTCACTGATTGTTTCTTCTCATACTCAAAATGTAACAGTGTGTTGATTTGGCACGGCCTGGTTTTTTGGTAGCAGGGGAAGGCCACAGAAGTAGCTTCTGTGAGAAGCTGCTAGAAGCTTCCACCGCATCCGACAGAGCAAATCTCTGATGGCTCTGGAGATGGACGTGCTGCTGGCCCAATTAGAGAGGTTGTTGACGCCTCTGTGATGGCATATTTAAGAAGAAAATCAGAACAGCACACAGGCTGGGTTTTTATTCCGGGGTGGCGATGCACCACTACCATCCTGATGCGGCCCGCAGCGGGCCTTGCCTGCCTGGCCACCCTTAGCCAGCCACGCTGCGGGCAGAAGGGCGGGAGTTGCGGCAGCGGCGGCTTCTCCTTCCCGGTGCCCCGCATGAAGAGAGGCTTTAAACAGCGCCAGCGCCGCAGCAGCCGCCACTGCCTGCATGGTGGCAGCAGGGCCACCTGGCTGGTGGTGGAAACGTGGCAACTGATTCTCTGACGCGGGATCTAGACAAGATCAACCCCTCGGCACTGCGGGATCCTGCAAGAATCTTTGAGTTGGTGGAACTTGTTGGCAGTGGTACTTATGGGCAGCAGTGTTTCTTCTAGTCAGAGAAGAGGAGGAAGTGAGGACACGTGAGGGAAAAGAACATGGCGGCACCAAGATCAGTGGAAAAAGAGGGGAAGAAAGTGCTCTAAGTGTCAGAGTCAAAATTCCTCTGCAGGTCATGGTGAGGAGCATGGTGAAACAAACTGCTCCCCTGTAATCCATGAAGTCCATGGGGGATGCAGAAATCCACTCGCAGCCCGTGGGAGAAGTGCTCACACTGGAGCGGGTGGTTGCCAGAGAAAGCTGTGATCCAGTGGGAGACCTGAATGGAGAGAGAGGGCTCCTGCTTCCAGAGATAGAGAGCCCTTGCTTCCAAACTAGAGCAGCCTACCTTTAGAGGATTGCACCCCATGGACGAGCGACCCACGTTGCAGCAGTTTTGGGAAGACTGTTTTGTCTGTGGGAGGGACTCATGTTGCAGCAGTTTTGGCAGGACTGCTGCTTGTGAGATTTAGAGCCATACTGGAGAAGTTCACAGAGAACTGCCTCCCATGGGAGGGACCCCACAGCATAGCAGAGGAAAGACTCCTCTCCCTGAGAGAACAGAAGATCTCGAGTGATGAACTGACCAAAACCCCCATGCCCTGTCTCCCTGCGCTCTTGGTGGGAAGGAGGGAGGGGCTGGGGGGAAAAAAACATGTTTTAAAGGCTTATTTTACTTCTCATTATCCTCCTCTGATTCTGTTAATAATAAATTTACTTTATACCTTTTAATTTGAACCTGTTTTGCCCTTAGAGTGTTTTCTCCCAGTCCTCATCTCACCTCATGAGTCCTTTGTTAATTCTTTTTCCCTCTCCTCTGCCCAGCTGAGAGCAAGAGAGGGTGAGCAAACAGCTTTTGTGAGTGCCTGGCATTTGACCACTGTCAAACCACGACAAACAGGAAGAAATTTTTATTTTCAAGCTCTTTTGGTGTTGTTAATTTTGAGGTAACCTAGCTATTCCTTTACACACACACTAGAAGCTGTTTTTCCTCTTTTTTTTTTAAACTTCCAAAACTTGTCAGAAGTCACCTCATTTCTTTTTTCCTTTCCACTTCTGAATTCATTTAGTGTCCGTGAAAACTGTCAGATAAATAGTGTCACACATCAGAGCACGATTTGGGCAGCACATAAGCTTTCTGCATCTTGCTTGAGGGTTTGGGGGGTTTTGCCACTCTACTTCTGGCAGAATTAGGGGAATTATTCACAATCAATCATTAGTCTGACAAATTTTGCTTTTTTCCTGTTAGTCCAGAAATTGCCCAAGTAATTTGAAGCTCTTGGAAGCTAATGCAAGTTCTTTTTTAAGCTGTCCACTGAATGAGATATGGGAATAGTACTTTGAAGATTGTACTTGATAGTCAAGATCTGAGACTTATAGTTTAAATGCTGTAAGTCTGATAGTTTAGACTTGAAATTATCAAAAAGTTACGCAGTGAATTGGAAATATTAAAATTCATGGTTTGGGTACTAAAAAGGCATAAATGGCTGAAGCACAGCTTAAGAAACTAAGTCACAAAATGATTCTTCTTTACTATCTCACTCTGAATTACTTCAAAAATGAAATCTGGTTTAGTCCTAAATGTGAACTGTAATGTTTTAAGGAGTTTTCATTTGGCTTTTTCATATTTTGCTTTGTTCAGTTAACTTTGCTAGGAAAAGGACCATTCTGTTTGTTTTCCATGAGTGCCCTTGGTGACAATCACAAATCCCTGAGCTGCCCAAGACACTGCATGTCTAAAGCAACAACGGGAATTTTTACTGTCTAGGGGAATTCAGGGAGCTCTTCAGGCCCCGCCTGCACAGCTCAGTTCATGGCCTTGGATGCACAACACAGGGCCACAATTCCCTTTGCACCTGTTGCACCCTCCCTTGGGTGAGACAATCCCAGGTGGAATGATTGCCATGAAGATATGCATTAACAGGACTTTAGGCCAGCCTTCATTTTGATGGGACATGTGGGACAGCATGTGTGCCTCTAGCACCTATTTTTGACAGAAGTATTTGGCACGTGCTAAACTGAATGTAACTAGTGTCACCTTTATATTGCAATTTATCATTTCAAACCTCCTGAAGTTCTTATATCTTTGTCTTTAAAGCGCTGTGCGAATAACTAATTCAATTAATTAATCCACCTAGTATAAACAGCAGATTTTCCTTAAAAGTGAAAGGCTGCTTCCTAGTCCTTTCATTACAGGAGAGGAGAAGAAGAATAAATGTAGAGATTTGTAATTAGAAGGCCCTTAACTTGCTTGGCTGAAGGCAAGCTCTAGTGTTAAAGATGTTTCGGGGTCTATAAAGACATTTCCTCAGCATTGCCTTGCAAAATGGAGTCATCTGTCATGTTCTGCAAGGCAGCCAAGTCTAAAATGCTTGGTGGGGGGCATGGCTGCTGGACCCCTTCCAACAGAGCAGAGAATTGGAAACCACAAGTTAAGTACATTAACCTGATGGTTACAAGTCATGGCTAAAGCAGGATGCATCCAGTGTAAATTTTTTCTGCTATTCATCTCTGAATTTATATCTAAATTCTATGCCTACTCATGGCAATGTTTCTTTACTTTTGTGTGTATTGTACACTTGTAAGTGCACACACATTAAATTACTCTTTTTTTTTTCCTCTCTCTCTATGGTGTCACGTCAGAGGGAGTGATCTTGGACTAATCAAAGTGTATAAATAATGCAAAGAGGGGAAAGAAGTTGAAAACTAGTACAGAACCTAGTTCTTCAGCAATTGGTGACACCTGAATAGAAGAGGATTTCAGGTACCTTAACGGTGTCTAGCTAAAACCTTAAGCTGTCTAGAGGTGCTAGAGAGTGTGTAAGGATCCTTTTCTTCATTATATGCTTCAATTAAAGTTGAGAGGAAGGGTGTGTATTAATAATGAAAATGGCTTTAAAATCCATTTTGCACATTTAACAAGTAAAGAGCTGTCAAACTATTGTCAAATTATACTGAGGCAGCAGTTGGTGATAGCAACGGGTGGACTGAGACCAGCAAGGACTATTTCTGCTCTCCCCTCCATCATTCCTGACACAGGAGACACTCGGGTTGAAGCCTGAGAGGCTCTGCAGCTTGTGGGACAGTGACCCAGTCAGCCATGGCCAGCGTGGACACTGGGGAGAGGCAGCTGAGGAGTTCAGGGATTGATAGTTTTTAACAGCCAGCCTAGGAATGATGTGTTTTTGACAGCCACTCCTACTGAATCAACCAACCTGACACAGACCTGAATTACCTGTTTTGTTTTATTTTTAAATCCATAAACATGAATGCAACTATGTCTTGAACGAAAAAATTGCTGCATTAGAGAGAGACTAGTAAAGTGTAATGTGTGTACTCAGCGACAACAAAACACAGTGTTTAAGGAAGTCATTGAATAGGTAAATGAATATTTTCATTTTCTTTATGCCTTGGAAGTCTGAGTCCTGAGGATCTTTGCACTGCCCAAATTGAGGCGTTGCTCTCTTAATGACTGATGGCTCCTGTTAAAAGATGGTTTGGTTAAATGGCTGATGTTGGAGGGTATGAGTCTCCCCTTGCTGCACACAGAAACGAATTGCTGCCTGATCCAGCTAAAGCAGTAAGGCATGGGGACAGATGACATGTCTGAAGTGAAGTGTTGGTCCAGATGACTGAGTCAGCTTGCTTGAGATATGCCTGCAGAGACACACTCCTATGGTCTTTTGAACACAAAACCCCTAGAAAGTAATACTTCACTTCCTCTGATTTCCTTTTCCCTGGCATTTCACTGTTGTCTCTTTTCACTTTTACTATTATTCTGACCTGCCATCTGCAGATTTTCTGAACCTTGAACAATAGCTGTGACTTTCCTGTGAGAACTCAGAAAGTCATTAACAGAAGGACTTGGCTTTAAGCAAATGTCACATCACATTAGTGTAACTCTCAGGCACTAGCTAGCTCTTAGCTTGGCCCATTCATTCGGGCAGAGTTCAGAATGCCTCCTTGCTGTATCATAGGGATATTCTGATTATGCTGATTACTTTTGTCTCCATCTCTTTTGATTGATAACTCAGTCAATTATTAGCATTCTGAACACAGCAGGAGCTTTTCTCAGCTCTTGTCTGCGTGACAGGACAGTGGCGAGAAGGAAGGGAATTTGTAAGCAGTATCCCAGCGAACATAACCCCCAGGGTCAGGAAGTATTAACGAGAGAAGTGCTACTATAATTAGATGCTGTGCATGTGTACAGTACACACATCTTGCATTATGCTCTTCTTGGGGTGCAGCCCTGGGATCTCACAATAACCAAGATGAAGACATCTAAGGTTCACTAGCAGCCTTCCACAGCGTTATCTGCATCCGCCTTTACAGGCAAAAGGAAAGGTAACACTAGGGTTAGGATTCAGCAGTTATATATGAGAATGCCTTTGAAATGACTCTTCCTTGGCTAACTGATAATTCATCATTTATTACCAGGACTGCAGAAATAGCACAGAATATTAGTTTGCAGCACTCTGTAGCATTACCCTCAGAGCTCATCAGAAGGGTATACCTTAAAATGCAACAACAGCAGAAGGGGCATGAAGCTGATTTTAGGCCTCCCCAGTGCACTAGCAGGTACCTTGGTCCAACAACAGTGCTTGGCATACTCTGAAGCCTGCCTCTGCCTACACAGCCTTCTCCTCCTCCCCACCATTTACATTGGAGGCTATATCCATCCCCAGTGCCAACACCCCGGCAAATATCTATTCCATCACAGTGTCAAAAGAGCAATAAAGTCATTGTGGCAGAAAACTGAAAAGCAAAGAAACTTTATTGTGGATGATGTATGACTCAAAGTGTCTGAATTTCAAAGCATGCTAATGCCTTTCCATAATCTAGGTGTTTCCTTCGGGCTGTGAGCACAACCAAAAATGTCCCTGAGTTCCAAGCATGGGAATAACTGAGAAAAATTTAAAAGCTGGTTGAGTACATAAATAGGTAGATGGAAAATGTAGCTCTTGATCCTGGACCACAAGCAGTAGATTAAGTAGTGAGTGTGTGTTCTTGGCTATAGCTGGCATGCACAGTGAGCAAATAGAAAATGAAAGCAGTAGGGTGAGCTTTTCTGGGGATTTGAGCAATTATAGAATATTGAGATTATTCCTAAAAGAGAGCTTACTTTTTATGTTATAATTTTCTCCCCTGACTGGACTAAGGTCTGCTGCTTTTTATGAAAATTATGGTCCTTGTTGTATCACTGAATGGGCATGGTCATCTGGGAATGAATGCAGCTCATTTTACCTGCTTACTGACTGGCAGGCTCACAGGGACAATGTGTCCTGCCTCAGGGAGCAGAAACTGATCTCTTGTGTATGGCAAACCGTGGAGAAGGGGGAAGCCCAATCACCAAGGAAAATGAGATATGCCTCATGGAGATGTGGCCACAGAGCTTCCTCCCAGCACAGCTCAGCAACTCCAGAATGAGCCAAACACAGCTCAGCGTGTGTAATTCGCGCAGCTCCTGGGTCTCGTACTCTGCCTCTGCTTCCACGTTTCTCAGTGTCCTCCTGAAGGCAAAACTGGGCTTCAGGGATGCACAAGGACTCAGCCTGGAGCACAGACTCGGCCTCTGATTTGCCATGAGATGTAAATCTCTGAGGCTGGAGTTTATGTTCACTGCTAATTCAAATCCTGGCAGCTCTGGGAAACACAGCTCTCATTCGAACCTCTAAAGCTCCCTGACAAGGATACTGCTAAAATCCATAGCTGGTTTCATGGAGTGCAATAGGATTTAAATCTGCAAACAGTCTGGTCTGCGCAGGGACTGATTTGAAATCTCTTGGCCAAATGCATTTGACTATTTTTTTTCTGCACCACTTGTTTCCTCTTTTTTTCACATATAGCTTTGCTCATATCTGGCTGATGTTAGTGATAGCAATGAACAGTCATAACAATGTAATTTCCCTGTAAATTACAGGACTTGCAGGCAAACCCAAATGAGGGTGATGTCTGAGGTATCGATGGACCTCTACTGTTACTAACTGGATTATGTCTGGTGGGCTCTTAGCCTGAAGTTAATGGAAGGGGAATGAGGACCTAGCCATAAACAAGCTTGCTTGAGGAGAGGGACTGAGAGTGTTTGACACTAGACTGAATTTTAGGGGTCTCAGGTGACAATTTGAATGAGTCATTGATGTGCTGTTCCACTAGGGAAATTCATTCAGTCCACTATCAATTTCCCCTGGCACTCACAACCCTCATAGGGTTTCTGGTGTTGGTTATTTGTTATCAGGCAAAAAGAATTTGATTTTCATACTCCTTAAGTGAAACAAAGTTGGAGAAACAAGTGAGACAAACAAGGTCATCTCCCGTGCATGGTTTTGTAAGCTAGATTCCATTTCATGCACACACAAAAAAGGTAATAGCTGAGTTTCTTATTTCTTTGCAGTTTTTCTTTGCCTCAAAGTAATGTGTGGGCTTATTATTTTTTTAAGTCAATATAAAAGACAGACAGTAGATGAAGCAAGAAAAATTCACAGTTCCTTTCAGAGGGGGCATTAATCTCATGGTACAGGATTGGTGGCTTCTGTTGGGCTTCCAGCTCCACAGTTCAGTATTTATATGTATTTTGGGGGCCATTGACACCATTGCTAAATAGCTGTTACTGAGGCCTTTCCAAATTGAAAATCTTATGTGCCAGAGCAGGAGCTGAGTGGTGCTGTGCTCGGAGGTGGGGAGTCTGGCTCCAAAACTTGCGCAATATTGTGTCAGACTTTCTAGGCACCTTTTTCATAACAACTTTCTCAAAAGGTACTGAAAGAAATAATTGTGCCCCAAAGAAACCTTAACACAAAAATACCAGGCTCATTTGTGTGAGATATTGAGGGGAACCACTTCTTCAGGTGAACCAGGGGATGTTAAAGCCGTGCATCTCCTCTGGAGAGACTGTGAGAAAAGTATCTACATTTAGAAGATGCTTTTAAACCCATAAAAAGTGCTCCTGAAATATCCTTGAAGTGCAGCATGGTAAAGATTTAGAAGGAAACAGCTGCCATCTGCAATGTTTTTGGATGAAAAGTAAAACAGGATAATGATTCCTTCTGAAATGTCAGAAAAAATTTTAAGCAAAAGTTTCTTCTAAGGTTGACTATCACACTTGATGCTTTTTTATGACAACCTCAGCTTTGTGAACCACTACAAAAGATCAGTGTAGATGAAGACATACAGGTGAGACTTATATGAGAGTTTGTGTTCATTTTAACTTCTAATTTTTCTTCTATGAAACTCAGTTTATCAAACAGTGTTTAAATAAGAATTCAGGATATCAAATAACAGATGGCAAACACTAGGATAGTAAAAGTAAAAAGCCCAATTGCATTTCAGTTCATATTTCCTTGGAGAATCTTTAATTTTCATGTTCAGTAAGACATTGCCTGACCTATCCCTTGTACAGATCCATGAAATGTAATCAAAGCAGGCTTCTCTCGGCATTGCTGGTTGTTCTCTGACTATGCAGGGATACCTGTTCATATTGAATCAACCTCAGTCAAAAAATAGTCTTTGCTACACTTATGCTGGCAGAAGACCAACAATATCCAGGAAAAATGGCTCATAAAGTAAGAGAAGGATTTTTTTTCTGTGTATCCTGTTATGTCTTTCCTGTACCTTGCAAAACATGAGTGGTATCTGGGATAATGAACAGTGGCATTTAAGTGACGGTGCTCTCAAGAGAAATGCAAAGTGATGCATTTGGTACCTCAGTTCCTCAGGCTGTGTTTTCACTAGCCACTACTAGGAAACTGTCTCCAGTGTTCCAAATAAGCAAATTACTTTAATCTGAAAAGTGCCAAATAGTATTAGGCTTTTCTTAGGAATTAATCTAGGCAAAAGGAAGGCTGGCCCTCTAGGCAAGGGAGTTTTGTATCTATAAACTACTGCTCCTCATTCTGTGTTGAGCACTAGAAAATTAGTATATTGCTGATAGCTTTATATTTTCATGTGCCTACTCAGCAGTTACATTCCAGTAGCTTCCCCAAATTGGATATTAATGATTCACACTATGCAATTTGTGTATCCAGGAAGTGGAATTGCATAATCCAAAAAACCAGAGACCATACCTAGGCACTAACAAGATCTTCCTCTTGATTTACTGTCTGATCCTCCATTCAGCCTGATTTAACAGCAGTTAAGTTCCTTTGCATTATGAGCCTAAAGGAGAGGCCCACTAAGAGCCCTGTGTGCAGCAGTGGTGGAGGAGCTTCCTGGAACTTTGTGTCTTGAGGCTGCAGAAAGCATTAACCCTTTGTGGAGCACCCCATGGTGATGTGCAGGAGCTGTGGTGTGCTGGAGAGAGAGCTGGAAGCAGTGACACAAGGATGAGGGCACAGATGATGGTGATAAACCTCTAGTGGTTACTTCTGCATGGGGCACTGCAGGAGCAACAGGATCCAGTCTCCTTGTTCCCCTTAAATGTTTTTAACTGTTTTCCTGCATCGTTCTCCCAGTGGAAATCGTATTTCCTCCTGGTGTTAGGTAATATGCAAAGGCGTTCTTTTACTCTTTTTTTTTTTTTCCAGCAGGTTCTAAGTGCAGCAGCTCATTTTCCCTCTTGGTTCAAATAAGCTCAGTTTTCTGCTTCTGGGTGTCTTCAATTAAGAGTATCCACTGCTAATGAAAAAGCTGATCTCCAAACACTGAAATTCAGCTCTTGCCTAGGAGGGCGAAGTTTGACTTGAGAAAGATAATTATGCACTGCTATATTCCCTTGCCTTATTCCACATGCCATAAGAAATTGCGCAAGGAGATAAAGCAGCAGCCATGAACTGCTGATATTACCATTACTTACACAGTCATGAAAACAAAGAGCCCTTGCAGATAACTCTGCCATTGATTTGTGAGCCTTGGTCACCCCTGGGCCTGGGCTTGTGCCTTTGTTCCTTACCTGCAGTCCCCTGTTCCTCTCCCTTAGCTCAGCACTATGACAAATTAGACAAAAATTATCTCTGTGCTTGCACAGCTTGTGCTGAATCCTTAGTGTGCAGGAGGATCTAGATCATTGCTGGAGCAAGATACAAGCTGATAATAACCCCTGCTATTAGTCCATTTAAAATGGGTCAAAAAGACGAGCTAATTGTGATAATTGCCTTCTGGCATTGCTTGTGCAACAAAACCTTTTGGCTGCACATGTAGGCCTGTGCCCAACAGTAGGCAGTCCTGTCTCTAATATCTGAGCTCAAAGATTAAACTTCCATTCCACAGGGCTGCCATCTGCTGCAGCTTGTGTCCAGCCACTGAAGAACCTTGATCACTGATCTTACACACAGCACTGGTGCTTTTTCATGCCACCTTTCTGGGATGACTTGCTCTGACTAGAACAGACTGAATAAACCAAAATATGTAAAACAGTCTAGTAGGTAAACATAGGTGTTAACTATCTCATTTAGCCCCTCCTTGAGGCAGGATAAAGTAAAAACTGAAACAGTTTTCAAAAGACATGTTCACCTGCAGAATGGCTAAGTACAAGTTCTGCATCGTGGCACTGACTGAGTGTTCAGGCTTGATGCTGTCACCTGCAGCCATTGAGTGTATGACACTACTTTGTTGGTGCTGCCATTGAACTGAGGCCATCATTTCCCTGAGTTCCTGTGGTCCCAGCATTTGAGATAAGAAGATAGGATGGCCCTATTTGAGCTGAGCCCAGGCTACATTTGCACTCTCCTGTGCACATTTTTGTTTGCTCAGCTTTGGTGGGGGAGAGACATGCCAGTATGTATCCTGTAACAGGAATTCTAGACTGTACTCATGTCCAAGAGAGCTGAAATGCAGCTTTTCAGCAGACTGTCATAAATTAGATATTGTCATTTTAATTAATTTCATTTACTGCTTGGAGACATTTAAACTTGGAATCCTTGCAGGCGTGAAGGCAGCCTTCCATCAGTCCTACACCCCAGCACCAGGAGCTCTCTGGCTGCCCTCTGGGGCTAGCCCCGGACTCATGGACTTGCAGAAGTGACATACAGGGAGGAGGTGACTCTGGACTAGGATGTTCAAAATGGGTTGGTGATGAGGACCACCCAGGGCTCCGGACTGAGTGTTTTGAGTGGCAGGTATGTGATATAGTAATCTCTGAGAGCCAGACTGAGTGGATTTAATGTCAGGAGACGTTTTCCAGGGATCAAAGCAGCTTATAGAAATAATTTATTTTTACCTTTAAATGAAGAGAAATATGCTAAATGTTAAAAATGGCCCTTAATTCATGAGCTTCACATCCCTAGGGTATGATTAGCACCAGATAACTGTGTCTCCCTGCTGTGCCTTGTTGCTTAGTTACGCTACACAAGTACACTGGGCTTTCATTTTCTGTCTTATGTGAGCAGAAGCAGCATGATATAAAAGTTCAAAAAAACTGAAAGACTCTCAGAGTACTCTCAGCTGTATTCCAAATCACTTGGGCTCCAGCAACACCACATGCACCATCCTTGCTGTGAATGGAAAGAAGCTATCCTGATCATGGGTGTAAATCAATAGAGACCCCATTAGTTGCAGCTGCTGGAATAAAGCAGTGCAAACAAAATCAGACTCATGCCCAAAAGACTGATCCTTTGTGGGAAGTAATTTGTTTTCATTAAGAGAGATTAGCATCACAGTGGTATGATAAACTTAAAAGGCCTTGGAAGGGCTATTGTTGTTCTTAAGTAAATATTGATTCCTAAAAAAAAAAAAAATTTAGTAGATTGCATATTAATCTCCTAAAACAGAACTGCCTTGAAGAGCTGGATACTTGGAGAGTTCACAGTCTCTTTCTTTTTAGTGCCTTTATTAATGAGGGTTTGATTGTATTTTAAGAAATCAGAGCCGGCCTGTGCTGGGTCTCATGAGAGCCACTGGTCTGGTGCAGCTGGGAAATCTGGAGAAAGCTCCACGCAGAAAAATGTGAGGACCTGCAATGGAGAGAGGGACATCAGTGGGTTGCAGAGTAAGGCTTCTGTTCACTTTGAGATTTTCTGCTGACTGCAGGAAGAACATGTTGTTCACAACTCTTTCTTACTGTCAAAATACTTATTTTCCTATTTCGTTTGTCCTGCTAATGGATTCTTAAATACAGACACTTAAAAGCCTCATAGGAGTTTAGAGAAAACACAGTTTTGCTTGAAAAAATTATCTGGCAATTCAAATGGTTTTGCAGAAATTCTGGAACACCTCATGCTAAATACATGGCTGAGTGATAACAGCTGTTTCCTTGGGGGACTGCTAATACTTCTCTGCCCACAGTGGCTACAAAGTCTGTTAACACCACCTGCTATTAATCCTTTTATTCCATGACTGCGTCTTCAACTACACAAAAATTAGAGAACAAGGGGGTTAATAAATACGTTAGTTAGTTCCCTCAGACTGAAATGGGTCAAAGATCCTTCGATTCTTCTGTATTATTTTGGTTAGCTGTTACATTTGACTTTTATTTTCTTTTGAAAGAGAACTATGGAAAAGGTGCCTCAAATAGTAGCTCAGCAGTAGTTTTTAATGGTGATTTAATAACTGTGTGTTAAAAATAAATTTCCCACTTTCACTGTCCCCAGTGAGGGAACTGCTGATGTAGTAAGGCAGAGAACTGGCAAAAGGGGGATGCTCATGAATTGGCAGTTCTGTTGCTAGGTTTTGGAGGGTGAACAAAAGATGCTATTTTCTGGCAAAGAGGAGCTCTCCTGATTGCCTTATTCATTTTTAAGGGTTATGTCAATCAGCCATTGGTTTGTTCAGAGCTGGGAATACCCAATACTACTGTTCCATGAACTTGGTGGGAATGTTCTCTTGCAAAGTCCAAAGTGTGCAAATTCAGGGAATCTTGAGGTGAGCAATTACTATCATTTTCCTTCAACTGACGTTTGGCAGATGATGGCTCCGAAGTGGTAAAACCAAGGCAGCAGCTTTTCCAACTTTATTGCTTTTATTTCCCAGTATTTTTATGTGATGATAGATATACTCCTCCCTCAGATATGTTCTGCTTATTCTCATACACATTTTACACTGTGATCCCTGCTTTTAATATCCTTGTATTTAGACAAGCAGCCAGCCTTTGTGAATCAACAGATAGCTGTATAATTTACTGAGAAAACAGTTCCTTTCCTGGATGCTTACTAATACGAAAAAAGTTTTCATCCTGGGAAGCCAGTCATTCTTCCTCTGTTACCTGTGATAGAAAAGATATTGCATATTTAGCTAGAAATGCATAAAGACAAGAGGTCTCATTTCACTTGTAATATCTCCAAGGCACTCATCAGCAGGCTCCTTGGTTGAGAGCTTTTGCCTGGTTTTCAGCTGACAAGCCAATAAAGTTGCAGATATGTGGGAATGCAGTGGGCTGACTTGGTCCACGTGGATTTTACATATTCCTCCCATTAATAAGGGACAAAGGAATCTTACCTTTTAGATTTGGGTGGGGATTTTTTTTCCTATTTGGTGAGAACACATGCAGTCAGCAAGGTAATGACCAACCACGGAAACTCATTAAAGGAAAGAAGAGAAGGAAAATACATGCCAGTACAGATTTTAATTTTTTTTTCCTGAAGTGGAAACCTATATATTTCTTTCTTTCTCGCTACTTTACTATGTTTCAGCACAATTACTTCCTGCTTAATGTGGTAGAAAGTATGGATGCTGGAGCATTTGGTGTGTCACTAAAAAGCATAACAAATCGCTTATAACAAAAAACTCATCTAGGTGTTAAAGACAACTCTTTTTGAACTAGATGCACTGGAAAGGGGTCTCTGTGCCCTCCTGCCTGCAGAGAGCTTGAAGGGGGTACTCAAACCACACCCAGTGAGTGCAGCCTGTGCAGGCAGGAGCTGACAGGGCAGGGGCACCTCCCTGCTGCTGCCTGGTTCACTGCCCTGAGTCAGTGAGCTCCAGGGGTGAAGGGCACTCGCCTGCTTCAGCTCGCAGGGGTAGCAGAGCTGGGGGAGGCAGTTCCACCAGCTCACTGCTCCCTCCCTCGAGGCTTGCAACTGCCCAGAAATCTTTCATCCACGCACATCCCTAAGCNACGGGAATTAATCACACTAACATCTTACCGTAACTGTAATTATTACCCAAGAGAGATGGCAAGGCATAATTTTGAAGCTAAATATCCCCTAGGATAATACATATGCTATCCAGCAAATATTTGGTTTGCCTTCCTGAGGAAAAGCCCTTCAGTGGGAAAGCCTGCCCAGTCAGAAATGCTTGCACAGTGTGAGAATGCTTACTGCGGAAGGGATAACTTCTGCCTCGTATTTTTTCTGAGTGTAACATCTCCGCAAATGGAGATAGGTTTAAATCAATGTGGATGATAGTTAAATATTCTGGTTTAAAAATGAAAAATTGATTTTCACCAGTAGGATATTTCAATAAGGTCAATAGGGGCATGGCGATTGAGTAAATCAGCTTTTGTTCAAAGTTTAGAAAATCTCTGTCACAATAACTTAGGTATGTAAACATTTGTTAAACTAGTTTCCCTTGAGGGGAAAGTGGTAATCAGAGCCTTCTCCTAGAGAGAGAGGAGTTTGGCTCTACTGCATATATCAATAAGCATTGATTGAGTTCAAAGGAGTTCTGTGGATTTACACCTCCAAAAGGCCTGCTCAGGAGATTAGACACCTCTAACCTGTTCTGCTCGTTGCCTCTGATACCACATGGTTCAGATGGTGCAATTTGGCATCCTCTCTGCCCTGGACAGATAGCCAAGGCACCACTTAGCACTTTTCTAAGTGAAAAACTGTGCCCAGACCCTGCCCTCTGCTCCACTGGGCTTTGGCTAAGGCATATACCACCCACACCATTCTGCTGCCTGTCTGCCCCTTACTCCTTCAGTAGCCATCAGCAGATATGTCCAGTCCTGAAATGCAGCCATGAATAACATGTGTGGTTTTACTGCCTGTAAGCTTGTGATTGTAGTTTCTCAACTTTCTGACCCTTCTGAAAATCCCACAAACCTGATCTGATTTGATGAGGTGGGGAGCTGTGGAGAGCTATGTAGGACTCACAGGTTCCCACACAATTTGAAAGGTTTCCATCAGGAACAGCCTCTTACTGGGTCTGGACAGCAAGGTCATGCATCTGGAAGAACCTAACTGGGAAGATGGCTGTTGGCTGTCTTCTCAGCCCTGTTTCCTTCTGAGGGGTGGGATTTGTTGGGATGTGTCCATTTCCCATGACAAACCCTCAGCACAGCCCATGGGTCAGTGAGGGATTCCCTGAGCTCATCCCACTGTTGGTCATAGGGTGCTGAGAGCTGTTTCTTATCCCTGTTGTTATCCTGCTGCTTGAGACCAGTGGAGTGTGTGGCACTTCTTACACATGCAAAACTGGATCCAAGTTCTGGTAACTCTAGCAGCAAGGAACAGTAGTTCTGTTTCCCTTAGGCACTTGCACAGATCTAGCAGCCATGGGATAAGCAAGGTATGTATTCATCCAACCAATCAGTGGGAAAAAGGGGAAACATCCGAGGTCCAGATTTTCCTGAAGAAAACTAAATCTACCTTTTCTGGCGTACCTTTTTCCAGTTTTATCACAAAAAATCTACAGATTTGCTATGTGTTTTCCTAGGAACTGTTTTTCTGTTGTCACAGTCAAAGCGAATTTCAGATTTCATGAACTTCCTTTCACCTAATTAAACATGAGCAGTTCCAGGAAGCTTTCTTCCTTTTATCCTGGAAGGTTTAAAAATGTGAGGATCAGGAATAGAAAGTTGTAGGTATCAGCTTCAGAGAATATTGTGGTTCGGAGTGGAGCTGATTGATATGGAAATGATGAGGATTGGGAGTGTAATAGTCATACTATCTCTGTACACATTTTACAAGTGGAGAAGACAGTGGATTTGGGTTTTTTTTCTCTAGAGGGTTTGACAGGAGAAAACTCTAAATGCAACTTTTCTAGAACTTTTGTGATTGTAGCATGGGGAATGCAGATGAGGTGGGGAAGGTTTTACCCTGTTAGCTTCTTATATCTGGCTGGGGTCTGCTGACAGTAGGAGATGAGTATAAATAAACCTGCTGTAACAGGAAAGCAGAGTAGGAATTGGCTCTGAAGGAGGAGCTTAGCAGAAATCCCAGCCAGAGACTGTTTGAACTGATTGACTGTGCAGCTGAAACCTGAATTAACACTACTAGAGAACACTAGATGAGAAAGCTCTTCTTGGGGACAGCTCTGACTAACCTGCATTTTAAACCTACAGTGCACTCCTGCAAAGCTTTCACTCTTTGCTGGTCTCCTGATAATTTCTTCCTTGCTTAACATACCATGAAAAATGTTTAACCTTCCCTACCCAAACAGACCCACAACTGAAAATTGAAAGAGCTTCCTGAAGTTTCTTCTCCCAAACTAGATGTGTTCAGTTTTCTGAAGCGCTTGCTGGCCGCTTGAGAGTTTAAGCGCCTACCTAGGGAAGTGGATTGTCAGCTCTGCCAGCCATCAGCGCGTGGGACTGTGGGGTGGAACTGTTTGCACCCTCTCATCACTGACACATCCTCCCCACCTTAAGGAACAGTCCTAAAAGGCGACCTCTTCGTGACATAGGTGCTCATTTAATTTCAGCGGTTGCTCACATGCAACAAAGCCAAGTGTGGCTCCTGGGGAATTCTGTTGACTTCAGGAGATTTACCGTGGTGTAAATCAGAGGCCAAGTGACAGAGGAAGCCCATATGTTCTCCTGGAGTGCTGATTATGGGGGAAAGGAGCTGGATTAGAAGAAAATGATTGCACCCAGATTGTTTTCAATGTTTTAATGACTAGCTTAAGGCAGCAAATAAAAACAGAATCAGAGGTGATTTATATTTTTGCTGAAATCTAAACAAGTCTGGCCCTAGGCATTTGCATTTGTTCCTGTCTAACACTGTGGCTGACTTCAAACCTCTTGAACTGCAAGAACTGCTGAAAGAGTGACGTGAAAGCTGCTTGTATAAGTCAGTGCCAAGACTCTCAGAGACAACATAAAGGGCAGGAGGGGGTATATGTATGGGAAGAATTGGGTTGCAGAGGAGGAATATCCTGTTTGTAGGGAAAGCACTGTGATCCGTGGGAAATACCCTCCACTCCCCTTCCTGATCAGCAATAGCTACTCTGGCAAATCTGTCTCACTGAGATCAAGAATTATTACAGAATATGCTGAGTTGGAAGGGGTCCAACTCCTGGCCCTGCACAGCACCATGCCCAGGAGTCACACCATGTCTCTGAGAGCATTGTCCAAATATTGAACTGTGTCAGGCTTGGTCCTGCGGCACTGCCCTGGGGAGTCTGTTGTAGTGCCAACCACCCTCTGCATGAAGACCTTTTTTCTAATATCTACCCTGATGCCCCTCAGGACACAGTTGGCCCTCCTGGCTGCCAGGGCACTGCCAAATCACGTTCCACTTTCCACCAACCAGGTCCCTTTCTGCCCACTAGTGACAGGCCTCCTGTCTGATGTCACCCCATTGTCACCCCATAATGTGTTTATCCAGCTCTGGACATTTTGTCCAGAAGGATCCTGTGAGAGACAGTGTACTGAAAGCTTTACTGAAATCCAGGAAGATGACATCAACTGGCTTCCCTTGATCAACTAGATGGGTTACCCTGTCATCAAAGGAGATCAGGTTTGATAAGCAGGACTTTCCTCCCATGAAGCCGTGCTGGTTGTGACTGATGGCTGCGTTGTCTTCCAGGTGTTTTTCAATACCTCCCAGAATCATCTTCTTCATAACTTTACCTTTACCAAGCACTGAGGTGAGACTAACAGGTCTGTAGCTTTGGGGTCCTCCTTCTTGCCTTTCTTGTAGATTGGGATCATTCCCCAAGGACTCGGGTGTCTTGTGTTGTGCCTACTCCAGAGCTTTAGCTGAGCAGGAGAGAAGAAGGAGCTAAGACTTCAAATATGACTGAAAAGTTTTGCAGCCTGTCCTGAGCTTTCTTTTTTCACCTTTTTCTCAAAGACCCAAATGGAAGGCTGCTTCCAGAGTAAAATCAGCACCAGGGTGATTGGCCCTATGCATACCCAACACCAACTGCCATCTAGGGAAGCACCTTGTTAGTTAGGAGAAAAAGACCATAACAGACCATGGCCTGGAGCCCCATAAAGTAAGGTTTTTGCAGCTATTAAGGGAGAAGCTGAGGTGTGGGACAGCAGCCACTGGTATATATCAATAGCAGAGAAGCATTCCCTGTCTTTCCACAAGCAGGGCTTACCACTGCACCTCCTTTTTCTCCAGTCACAAGAGCAGCCTCCCAGACTCTCTGGGGCTGTTTCTGGCTCTCTGTCCCCATTTTGTCACTCCAGAGTTTAGTTTTGCTTACATTGCTGAAAAGCCCTTGTCTGCGTCTGGCAATAATCCTAAGGACCATGGCCATTAGATCAGCAGGTTGGGTCCCAGTTCACCCTGTTTGGGTATATCAGTGTCCTTCAGGATCAAGAACCTCAGAAATGCCATGGCCAGACCCCCTGAGCAGGAAAGAGGGCTGAAGCCCTTTCTATGTAGGCAGCAAGGCTGTAGCAAAATCTGCATGTTAAATGGATGTTTGCTTTTTACATGGAATAGCCCCTCTTGCATTCAGATTCACATAAAAGAGATGGTGAAGCCTGTTATTCCTCACCCACCCACTCAGCAGTGTGGTGTGGGTGTTTCAGTGACACACTGAGTTCACAGCACCATTTCTCAGCTTCCTGTTAATGCTTGCCACAGTAGAAATCTCATTCATGGATGACACTGATCTTATCACAGATATTGATTCATCAGCTAGAGCTGAGCATTAACAATGAGTTTTTCCTACACAGTTCTTTGATGGCTCTGATGTCTGATACCAGTGGAATAAGCTGGTGCTGGCTAATGTAGGGTAGGTGGTCTCAAAGGAGGGATTTTTTTCAGCTGAGAAATTCTGAGGACTTGATGTGTGGGTTTGGATTAGGTATTCCGCATCAAAGGGATTCCTAATTTCTTTTTCCAGCAGTTTTCACTGAACTCCAACTGTCTATTACACAACAGCAGACAAAACAGGGAGGAAGGGTGAGGTGAACTGCTGATATTTGCTGGTACTAATTGGAATGACTCTTCCAAATGAAACCTCTCATTAATAAATTCCATTTTAAAAAGTTAGTCCTGGAGACTGGAGTTTGGGGTGTATTGGAACAAACAATACCAGGGAAGGGAAAGTTTAGCTGTTGGAATAATTTATGGTTTTGTTTTCATTAGTCTGTTTTCATTCTGTTTGGCGAATGGGGAAAAGCAAGGGCTGGAATTCCTGGACAACTGGGAAATCCATAGTAACCATAAAGTATTTTAGATGCTTAAGCTTTGTGATCTCCAGATTTCCAAGGTTCAGTTAGAAAACTATAGGCCATTTCAGGTGTTATAAATGCATATTGTATTGTTGGCTTTTCGGAAGTATAATGAATATTATAAAGTGTTATGATGAACACTATATAGTGTTAAGATGAATATTATATAGTGTTAGAAATGCTTTTGCTGTAGCAAAGTGTTCAGCAAGTACGTTTCAACTACCTGAACGAGTAAGATAACCTCCAAGAGGACAGAGGATGGGGCCCACAAANAAATGCGCATGCTCTAAAAAGGCGGACCCAAGGAGTGGCCATGCAAAACTGTTCCTGGAAAAGTTTGAATATGCATAAAGAATAGACAGCAAAAACTGTATAAAAAAGAGACTACCCCAGGTCTAAGGTGTGCTCTTGGCTGGGAGCCAAGAGTACCCAGCGCTGTAACTTTTGCTTTATTATTCATGTCTCTTATTGTCTTTTTATTAAAACTTTTAAATCCTCACAGGAAAGTGAACCTCGTTTTTCACACAGGGAAGGGTGACAGTTCCCTCACTGTACGAGTCAAAACTGCCTGAGTAGGGACCATGGGTACTCATGAGTCTTTACAAATCCTGTTTCCCAGGGGCCATTTTCCTGTGTCAACAGACTGTTAATCATCCTCAGACTTTCTCAGGATTGAGTTTTTGATGCATTTCTGTTCATTCATCTACTTCTTGCAACTGTCTTTGTGACCAGATAAGCAACGTCCTGTGGCATTGTCTGTTCTCTTCAGTACTATTAAATACATATAAAGCCACGCAGCCCCTGTCAGTAAACTGCAGGACACAGGCCCAGAGAGAGATGTAAGAGACAAGGTGTTGTAAGGGACAGCACCATCTGCTTTGCTGACAGCCGCTTGTGCAGAGAGGACAAGGCACTGAGTAATTTGTCAAGGACTCGTCTGAAGAGCTGTGAAAGAAGGCAGATATATGTATGCACAACGCACAAGGGGGTGTGGGGGGCAATGAGATGGCTGTCAAGACGAGAAAAGGGTGATACAGACTTTCGAAATGGATATTTGGACATCTCACTTGGAGAACGGAACAAAGGCACTGACACAGCTTGCTGCACCACAATGAAAGCTGTAAGTCGTTGCTGAGCAGCAGAATATAAGTATAGGTAGTTATTCGTGGTGCACAATAAGATGTGAAAAAGAAAGTGCAGGCTGGCTGCTAACCCCTGATTGATTTTTTTCTTTATATTTATATTTTTTTCTTTCACTGAAACCTATGAGGTAGAAGGTCTGCTAATCTCCACTAACTGGCAGTGCTGCTGCCAAGCTCACCTACAAAGGACTAAAGGAGCCAGAAGGATGAGGGACTGCCAGGGAGATGCAGTGGAGGGAGAAGACACACCAGCGGTCAATGAGAGAGTTTTCACAGCTGCAGTCCACTCTGGGTTTTTTCCCCAGGCTCTGTGTTCTCCTAAAGCCATGCTATAAAATACAGACAAGTTATGAAAATAAGCAAATTAAAACCAGTTTAGAGGCATTTCTGTCACCCTGGCTAAAAAAGACAAAAAGTGCTGCTTTCACAGAAAAGCTGCACAAAAGAATTATCTTGTTACAATTGATGCCAGTACTTTAGATCAGAAGAGAAGTTTAATCAAATATGGATGGCAAAGATTGACAAATTTAGGGAGAATTTTTGGAGGCAAGGGAGTTTCAAGCAGACTTGTGACAATCTCACGGCTTTTATCAATTATCTGGAAATCATCTGTAAAGGAGACCTGAAAGATAATGACTGGCATTAACCTTTTGGGCAATTCAACGTTTATGCCTGTTTATGGTGTTAGTTATTTATGGATCCACAAAAAATAACAGGTGAAGACCCCTGACTCACAATAGCTCAGTTCTGGGCTTTTCAGGCCTTACTATTGACAGACTGTTTATGGCAAGGGTCCATTGCTGAAATAAGTCCATCTGGCATGTCATATTGGAGTCCTCTAGAGAAGCTTCCGTATGGGGTCAAAGAAGCAAAGAGGAATGCTCTCCCATCGTCAACACTGCAGTTTTAAAAATAAAGAGATTAATACCACAGGTACTGTTCCATCCTCTTACAGAGACATGCATATACAAAAAAAAGAGAGTAGAAGTGTAGGAATAACTAAATGTTTAGGGACTGCATACCAAGACTGAGTGTACAGACCTCTCAAGACAGGATGTGTTGACCTGGACATGTGCCTTACTCAAGTCTAATCCAGTTCAATAGTAGTAAGTGTGAGGAAGATGAAAGGGAAGTATTTGACGTTCTGCTGCTCTGGAATGCTCACACATTCACTGCCAATCACAGTTATGTGGACTGTGTGTAGATGGTGTGCTGTGTGGATTGTGTGCAGAGACATTAATCACAGGACAGGTGTAAATTAAAGGAAACTTCCAATTTTGCTGCCAATTTGTAAGGGCACCGGGTGCTTAATGAAAGGAATTCCATTTTGAACTTGTCGCAAGCAACCCAACAGAGCAGTGCAGTCTGCTCCTCCGTAGACAGGCAGAGGGACTGGGGCACAGATCCCTTTCACTTCCACACAAAGTCTTTACTAATCCCTTGGTTATAATAAAGATTTGTCTCAGTCATAAACTCCTAGTCAGACTTCTAAAACACTACCCAGCAGCAGGATTGACATTGGAGCTGTGGAGACAGACCTCTGCCAAAGTATAATTGCAGTATTGGGGACTTCTGTTAATCAGAAGTTTGTTCCCAAATCTTTAAAACCAGGGAAAGATTTCAGTGGCTTTGGATTAGACCTTCATTTATGCTGTTAAGCTAACATGTACCAGATTGATTTCTAACTGCCTGGCTTAGTAGGTTTTAAGATGTTAGCATCCACTCTTCCAGGTTCTAGCCTGGAAGATTCATGTCACTTGGGAAAACATAATTTCATAATTACTTTGGGTCCTGGTTATAAAAAATTCATCTCACAATAAATGTGTTTTGCTTGCTGATTTTTCAGGAGGAAGAAGGAGGAAAATTGAAGTTATTGGACAAAATTTTGGAGGCATTTTAAAAAAATCTGTGGAGAGTGGATTTTATTCTAAGTTTATTTCTCAGTGGCATGGGTTTGGGCATTTTTTCGGGTGATTTTGTTGTTCTTGTTTTGGTTTGGGTTTTTTTGTTTGGTTTGCGTTGTTTGTGGTTGAGTTTCTTAAATTTATCTTATTTTTCTTTCTCATGCTTAATGAAACTTTGGCTGGTAAAATTCCTCATGAGACATCCCAGGCAATTCACCCTGTGTTTTACGTGCTATCAGACTGTATGGATCCAGCCCGTGCAGCTGCTTGCTGTCAGGTTCATTACATCCGGAGCATCCATGCCCCCGAGTGGTTTCTGCTGAAGCCTCTCTCATTCATTGTGGGAGATGTCAGACCCTGTAGAGAGCAGCTGATCCTCACGGAGGTGGGAGTGGAGCTGTCTAACTGATTGTCCACAGAGGACAGCAGGTACTGAGTCAGTCTGCAGGGAAGGAGGATACAGCAGGCAGTTGGGTTTGTCTTTCTCTGGAGCATTTCATTCACATTCCTGGATAACGTGTGCTTTGTTTTGCCTGTTTTCCACATAATAAACTGACAATGGCTAAGGATTTAATTTTTTTTTCCCTTTTGTTTCTCATGTGTTCCTAGAAATTGGAGAGAAAAGTGATGCTGTGTGTTTCAGACAAAGCCAGTTTGTCCTCTACAGAAAAGCTTGGTGTGTTTTACTGCATCCAGTGTTAAATCAGCTAGAAGTGCCACCACAATTACACCTCGGTGCTTTACATTCTCGAACAGAGAAGTGAGAGGGTGGACTTTTGGAGTACACTTCTCCTAAATACACTGGCGTAACTCCACAGCTTCAGGGAATTATTGCTGCCTTGCAGAGTCGGTTGATGCAGGATTGCAGCCAAGGAGCGTGTGTGGCACACCCGTGTGAGCTGTGCAGTTTGCTGCTCAGTGCCCTGTCCCGGAGCACACATGGCACCCCTGCGATCCAGGGGACACCAGCACGGCAGTGGCGCTGGGAGGTTGCCGGCTTCCCTCTGGAAAAGGCTGACAAGAGCTGCCACAAAGTTCTGTACTTGTGCCTGAATTTAATATGCAAAGCTTTCCCAGCAGGGAAAGAAGTTGGCATGGCTGCAACAGCTACTGCCTTGCTCTAAATGGAGGTAGTACCTCTTAGCTTAGAGTACAAGCAAGGCCGTGAGGTGCACAGGTCAGCAGGATTAGGTGTGACCTGGGGCAGTGACCCCACGGTGAGGAGAACCATGAGGGGAAGAAGAGCACCTGGATCTCAGCCAGCATGGCAAGGGCTTTGTCTTTCACATCCCCATGCTGGGCTGATGATTCGGGTTTGCCTGCAGCATCACGTGGTGTATCTTGACTTTCAGTGCTTGTTTTAAAGTCCATCTCTCCACATGGCAGGATTTTTAAATGACAGGTGAATGTGCTTCTAGGAAAACATTGCCTTATTTCCCTAAATCCTTAGCTAAGTGGATCTTGTCAGGCAAACAGTCAAAAAGAAAGGCAGGAGAGGAACTGTTGTCACAAAACTACCATTTACAAAGGATGTCTGAATCAGTGCACAGTTCATGCAGGCAGCTGATTATTTAAGATCCCTGTTCAATTTAAAATGACAAGAGAATTTGAACAAAGATTAATATGATTCTGGCACCTGCAGATAGACAAACGTGGGATGGGAAAATGTGAATGTTGATTCTGACATTAAGGGAAGAAATGCAGTGTTTAGCTCATCTGAGCACTAGGGTCAAGTATTTCCCTGTCTCCCACTTCATTACAGCATTTAGTGCCTTGTCACAGAAGGGTTCTCTGAGGGCTGCCTTTGTGATCACAGGCTGAGTTCCGTGGCAGAACCCAGAGTAACACAACATTGTATTGCATCCCCAGCAGAGATCTGAGCTGACAACAGCTGTGTTTGTAAACTTAGTGCCCTTCTATGTTATCCTGCACATTAAAAAAAAGAGCAAATAACACTCAGAATGGATCTTTGTGAATCCGTCCTTCCCACAGGAAAGACCTCATGGACTAGCAGAGCAACTCTGATTTTCACTCTGGCACTGGCAGAGGGGCACTGCCACATTAAAAGCATTTCAGGCATGGTGTGCATTTACTGTCACCTGAGCTGGAATGGCTGTTTAGCACAACACAGAGTCTGGTGCAATTTGAAGGCTCTAAACCAGAACCATAGAAGTTCCTTTTCTAATTTGGTGCTGGGTCAAGTCCCCAGATGGCTTCAGCATAGCAGCACATTAGGCCAGATCCAGTCCTACCTCTGCACCTGCTCTGCAGCAAATCCATGAGTCCAGGTTATTGTTCTGGTAGCTATTGGGGTTTTTTTTGTGTTTGTGTTTGGAAGGTTTTTTTGGTTGGATTTATTGTTGCTGGAGTTTGGGGGGTTTTGGGCAGGGAGGGAGAGGGAAATTTGGGTATTGGATATTTTTTCCCCCCGTTAGGTCATCTGACATCCTTCATTTTTCTGTGTAGTTCTTCCTCATGTCTAAATGTGTTTTAATAAATCCATTACGCCCCCCTCTGTTTTGGCATCTGCAAATGGTCTGTCTCCCTCCTCCCTCACTCCTCAAAATAATAATAATTGATTTTGAAGAGAAAGTTCCTATTGTTGACTTTTCTTATAGCTATCCATTGCCTCTTCCTTGTAATTCAATATTATGCTTCTGCTGGTTAATGGCAGCTCTTAGCTTGAATTCTTTGGCCACTTCTAATGTGATAACAAATTGCTGATTACCAAGGGAGTGGTAGCACTTACTTAGATTCCCCCACACACTAAATCTAGATTAAGGAATTCAAGAAATGAAATGAAGGCAAGAGAATGGTTGGCTCCTTAATCAGAATGCTATTAAACAGCAGAACACAACCCCTTCAGTGCCCATTACTGAAAAAAAAATTTAAAAATACATTACTGAATATTTAATATGACAAATATTATGAAACTGACATCTGGAAAAAAGCTGATGTTATAGTCTATCACGTTCTAAAATAATCAAAGAAGAGGACAAGTGAAGAGAGTGTTTCTTCTAATGGTTACAGGAAGGGATGAAAACCTGCCTTTTGTTTCTGACTGTTTGCCTTTATGGAGAATTCTGTCTGTCCACTGACTGTTCCACTGTCCCTCTGCAAAGTGGCTGTCGTAACACTTGGCTCCTTTACCACACCAGCTCAAACAACCCAGTCTGTGGAGTACCTGGGATTCTTTTTCTCAGTTTTTCCTTCAAAATGAATAATAATGTGATCTTTTTAGTTGTGTATCCCTGTTTTTTTCCCTTGAGGACATCTTAAATTGGCGGTCATATTTAAGAAGGGATTCTGTTTTCATGTCTTCAAGTCCATTTACAAGAATGACCATTTTAGGACAGCAATTCCTGTTACTTTAATTCTATTCCATGCCTTAGAATTTTTCTTAAACTTTAATCTTAGAGTCAAGAAGTCTCTGGATGTAAGAATCTTTTCTTATAGAAACACACATTTTTATTTTCATACAGAAAGATCAGAACATCTGAAGAATATAGCAGCAGTGTATATAGATGCTAGTAAAACAAAACGAAACTTGAAAAATAAACCACGTGGTCTGGTGGTTGATGTGAGGATAAGAAAAAAGGATACTGTCTTTTGAATGATTATGTTAAGAATGAGTTTTAGGGCTTTGTTTGGAATTAGTTTTGGAGGCACTCCTTTTTGCTTCTAACTTGCCACAGAGCAGTACTAACTCTTTCTTCTGTATTTTTTTTTCCTGTCTGAAAGGGCAGAAAGAGGCACTTCTATTTATTTATAATCTCTTAAACTGAGATACATAGCCTGGTGTTCTTGGCAGATTGCATAAAAGACCCATCTATGAACCAGTAAAGAAATGCTCCCAGATTGATTAGACACTGGATAAGGCTTAGGCTGAGGAGAGCTGGCCCAAATCCATTTCAAGTTAGGTGTGGGTCTGAGTTATGCTTCATCCCTGCCTGCCTTTTCCTGCCTGCAGCTGCAGTCCATTGAAGCTGTTGTCTAGGATACAGGCAGGCTTAGTTTATGCAGCCCATGCTTTAAATGCGGAAAGAAGGATGGTTTGGGGGCTAATGCAAACATCCATGTGGCATTTTAAAAGTCACTTATTGCTATCAGAGCTGGTTTCATCTTTCATGTGGGAAGGTGCATGTAGTAGGAGGGACCTTGAAAATACAGTGATAGAGACCACAAGAGGTGAGAGAGAAACAGACAACATCCCGGTGCCTGCATCCCACAACTACATCCTTCTGTGTTTTGTATTGGTGTTACACGACTGACAGTGGGGACAAAATCTTCCAGTTTATTCACTTACTTAAGCTCAAGTATAAAACTTCCCTTCCGACTATCCTGGATAGTCCTAGGGACCTGAGAAGCTACAGTCAGTCTCCAGGGACCATCCTGAGCTGCAAGGAGACAAGCATCTTTGTCTGTGGCCATCCATCATGAATGGGTGAGAATTTGAAAGCCGCATTCTATGTGCTGTGTCAGCACTGAGCAGCTTTCTCTGGCTGTAATGGCACAGCCAGAACATGAGGAAGAGGAAGGATCATGTTGTTCTGTTCATGGGCTTTCCTTCCTAGGTGATTACGGTGAGGAAGCAGGAGCCCACCATTTTCTGCTTGCTTCCGTCAAGGAGGATCATGGAGCTTCTGCTAAGACCACTTCCATTAGGGAGAACCTTCACCGAAGGAAATGAAACCTCCTATGTCACAGAACATCATAAAATGATAATTAATCATACTGCAGCTGACTTGGAGACATGGGATTTTAAAAAAGGTTGGTGTGTTCAGGCTACATATGCAGGGGCTCCTGCAAGTTAGCCTTTCCCTTCCTCTGTTGCAGGAGTTTTCTCTGGCATGAAAAACAAACTTCCAAGCAAAGCAATTAGCCAGTGTCTTTGGAAAGCAGTGCTCTGCCTCTCAAGAATGAGCACACAGGAAGGGTCTGGTGAGACTTTCTCTGAGCTACAGAGCTTTAATCAACATCCTGCACAGAGGAAACTGCAGGGAAAACTGTATTATTTTGCTCTATTGCTCTAAAGAGTAGCAGGGGAAAAAAAAAGAACAAACAACAAATCCCCCAATAATCACAGCTCATAAATTCTTCATTGTGTGAACAGTCCGTAGGTAGATACATCCACCCAGGCAGGTGTGTGACAGCTTCTAGGCACAAACTGCTGCCCTCTGTGTGGCCTACAAATTGCTGTGTACACTAGCTAACACTTTGCTGATGGGCTGGGCTGTTTAACAGGAAAGAGCTCTTGACTGAAAACAGGCCATTTTTCTCCTTCAAAGCAAATCTATTTTCTCATCACCACATTTCATAGTAATTCAGTGATACTCAGTTTGCTGTGCCAGCATCGTTTTCCCTGGCTGTTTAATAACCATGCTCTGAACCAGAGCTGCAGAGTGTCTCATTATTCTGCTCCAAAGGTAGGAGAGGAAGGGTAGATGTGAAGAAAAACATCTGTTTCTGAGCATGTCATAAGTAAGGTTATGCTGCCAACTGCAGTATAGTATCTGGGATACTGCAGTCAGAATCCCTGCAGCAGCTGTAGGAGAGGAATGAAATGAGAGAAAAGAAAAATCAACATGGAAAAACATTATTGATTTCTTTTCTGCAGCACTGAGTTTAACCTGAGTTAAATACCACTTGAATTTAAAATATTTGGGAGCTGCTGCTTGCTAATCCATTTGCAGAGTTGGATGAAAGCTCCTATTCGTTGTCTTTGGAGGATTTGCAAAATCAGAAAGAGTTAATGCTGGAGAAGGCTCTCCTGATGTTCCCCAGTGCCTCAGCAAGGAGACCCATTGAGTCACAGTCCATGAGGGAAGTCAGACCGTTTTGAAATGTTATGAAAGCAGCATCCAAGGCAAGCTTCACTGCTGTGAGAGGCTGAAATGTCCTTCAGAGCAGCGCAGGTGCCAAAAGCACAGGGAAGAAAACTGTGGAGTTTAACATCCTGTGAAGCTGTGAGGTGTGGGTCAGCTTTCCCAGTACAACATCTGGAGTTTGGGGTTTGTTCTTTGCGGTGCTGCTGGCTCAGTCTGTCTCAACCTGGTCTTCCAGGGACAGAGATGCAGAAGCAGCACATCAGAAAGGCGGTGAGGTAAAGGCTGGCGGGATGGCACCACCATTGGCTGGCACTGCCGATGTGCCCCAGCAGGGACCAACAAATATCAAGGCAGAGAAAATCAACAGGCGCTGCTGAAATGTTTGCCTTTTGCCTTTTTGTCTCTCATTCTCACAGTTTTTTTCAGGGTACAGGTCTGGCCTTAGTCTGCTCGCTGTGAAAGCCCAGGGAAGTGTTTGGACATGACACGAGGTCTTTCCAGCTTCTCTACATAAATCACATTTAATTTAAAATAAATTTCTAATGAGAATATTTGACAACATTTTTCAGCTGGCAGAGCATTGCCCACCACATGCTGTGTCTTTCTTTCTGGAAGCTAGTACCACATGAGAGCCTGAAAATTACTTTCTTGTAATGGGACTGCCTTCTCTTCACTAGGTTTGCATTGATTTTTCTCTCATTTTCAGCCATGAGTTAGAGGACATTTCATTCCTGCCACTCTGGCATCTGAAAAGGTAAAGCATTCTGCCTGTGGTATTGCAGTGACTATTTCAGCATGGCTAGAGTTAGCTGAAAAAAAGTATTTCAAAGGTGTTCTTAGGATGACTTTGGTTTTTAGCTGCCTCTTTAAAAACAAACAAAATATAAAAAATTATAAACAGTAATATAAAAGGATGATTAGGGAAAATGTGGACACTCTCTGGGGGGAAATGGGAGACCTGGTTAGCCAGAATATGAAGAAGTCTGAGGTCCTCAAGGACTTTTTTCCCTCAGTCTTCACTGGCCACGAAGTTCAACAAGGCCAAGACAAGGTCCTGCACCTGGGTCAGGGCAATCCCAAGCACAAACACAGGCTGGGTGGAGAAGGGATTTGGAGCAGCCCTGAGGAGAAGGTCTTGGGGATGTTGGTTGATTAGAAGCTTGATGTGACCTGGCAATGTGTTTGCAGTCCATAAAGCCAGCTGTGTCTGGGGCTGCATCCAAAGCACCATGGGCAGCAGCTCAAGGGATGTAATTCTTCCCCCCGCCTCTGTCAGGTGAGATCCCACCTGGAGTACTTCATCAAGATCTGGAATCCCCAGCACAGGAAAGACATGGACCATTTGGAGAGAGTCCAGAGGAGACCACAGAGATGGCCAGAGGGATGGGGCACCTCTCCCATGGAGATGAACTGAAAAAGTTGGTGTAACTCAGCGTGGAGAAGAGAAAGCTCCAGGGAGACTTTGGAGAAGCCTTTCAGTACCTAAAGAGGACCTACAAAAAAAATGGGGAGAAGGTTTTTACGAGGACGTGTAGTGTTAGGTAACAGCTTTAAACTGTTTTAAACAGCTTTAAACAGTAAGAGGTAACAGCTTTAAACTGAAAGAGGGTAGATTTAGGTCAGGTATGAGGGGGAAAATCTTCACTGTGAGGCTGGTGAGGCACTGGAGCTGGTTGCCCAGAGAAGTTATGGATGCTGCATGCCTGGGAGTGCTCAAGGCCAGACTGGATGGGGCTTTGAGCAGCCTAGTCTAGTGAGAGGTGTCCCTGCCTATGGCAGAGGGGTTGGGAGTAGGCTGGTCCCTTCCAAATCAAACCATTCTACGATTCTGTGATAGACACACCAGTGCCCTTCAGCCATGCAGCTGTACAGCACAACAGCAGCACGGTGAGGACATAACAAACCTAGCCAAAAACCACAAGGCTGGGGAAAACTTCATAGTGTTCAGCCTGTGGTTTTTTGAGTAGAGGAAATTTTGTCATGAGGTACATTATGTTGTGGCTGCTAACATTTTAATCTTTTTTTTAACACTACAAAATATTTGAACTGAGCATGAGCAGAAGAGAAGGTAATGGGTGTTTTAACCGGGTGTTTTAATGAGTAGTAAATTAAGTAATTACAGAATTGAGAAGGAACCTTGCATTTTGGGATCACTGGCTCAGCCCCTGCCAAGACCAGCAGTAACCCTGGAATACCTACTTGCTCTTTGCTTTGTGCATCTCACAGAGAAGGTGGAAGAGATTTTTTTCTAGGTGCTTTTTCCCTCTCTCCTGCTAGCACACTCTGTTGGGAGCCCAAGGACCTGGCTAGGGCTGGCCATTCTTCCCACTGCTAAGCTAGGATATGGATAGGATATGTTGCTCCTACACCAAAGCCTGCATACACGAGTCCCTTCACAGCTGGTTTTCCTCCCTTCATTTACTTACTTTCTCTAACAGCAAAACAAGAGTTACTTTCTATTGCTAAGACAGTAAGGTGGGTATGCAGTGGCTTAGAATAGCTGAGGGATTCAGGAGCATTATCCAGCTTTTTGTAAAATGATATTCATCAGGTAGAGAACATTGGTACTTTCATAACACCTGTTACAGTATTTAAGATGGAAAGTCTTGCAGCAAATGAGATGAGCCTCTTTCAAAAGGTCTCTTTGTTTTTTAAAGCTTTTGGAAGACTCTGGAGACATGAGCCCAGAAGGCTGCCCATTTAATAAATGAGAGACCAAATTTTGTTTAATATTGTCTGTTTCAGAGAAGATGCTCCTGGCAGATGCTGTTTATTGAAACAAAAGCTTGATGGGTTTCGCTAATGATGGTGTAGCCTACAAAATATTTATGTTCTGGGAATACTCTGAGTTGTGATCTTTTGGTAGGAGTTTTTATTGATGGAGTCTAGTACCCCATTATGCCGAATTTATCCTTTCTTTAGAGTTATATATATTAAACCTTTTCTCTGTCATTAGTTTTCCTGTCTCCAAAATGAGAATTAGCATTGCAGGATATTATGGTATGGGTGAAAAGATGAATCGTTACTCTTTGGAAAGGTAATTAACCTCCAAAGGCATCTGCCAGAGAGCTGCCATTATACCATCAGCAGCACTCTGTTTCAGTTTTAGCCTTTCCCTGTCCTCCTGCAGCTCTCAGAGGTGCGGTGTTTATCAGCTCAGTTCGGTGCAAGCAGGAAGATGGATACCTTCAGCACAACACCTGCAAGGAGCAGGGTGACAAATGCGGGGCTTTCACCAGAGTAACACCCTGTGCTTTGCTCTCTTGCCTTCAGGATGCAGAGCAGAGCTGTGACCTTGGCAGTGCACCTGAGCAGGTGTTGGCAACATCCAGTGATGCTGATTAATTGTGCTCGCTCAGTGCGGGGGGGGCTGCTCATTAATTCAAGCCTGTGTCAAGGAGAGAGGAGACCCCTAGATGGGGTCCTTAGGCGAGCCCTGCTGGTCTGTGTCACGGAAAGACAGCTTTACAGAAGGCACACTGACTTTGTGGGAGAGAGAAGGGAGAAGAGCATCTCTCTGCTGGCAGTTCAGGTTTGAATCCTGGTATGAGTGTACTGTAGCACTGAGAGAGAAATACTAAGCCTGTCTACAGGCACTTGTTTGCTAGTAAACAAGGAACGTTGTTCCAAACAGAGATGATTAACGGTGACAGAAAAATTTAGGACCTGCGTAGAAAGCTTTATTCTGCCTTGATCACAACTACCTGTTATGTCAGTAGGTTCTGATTTTTTCAGACTAATGGTAGGTGTACACTCATGCAAACATGCGACTGTGCACTGGTCTCACCCTCAAGGGACTGTGGATTTATCTCTAATGCTGTCAGATTTATTTATAAAAGATAGAGTACACTCACAAATGCTCCACTGTGCTCTGTTATCTGTAACAGAGTGAAACCTGGTCCCAGTGGATAAGGCAAAATGGAAGAGGGTTTTTAAGTCTTTGCCCTCCCAAATGAAGTGTTTTTTTAATTGAAACCATTGGTGAGTTTCTATCAGCATACACAGAAAAAGGAAAAGACAGTGAGGATTTCATACAGAATTTCTGGTAAAGAATGTACATTTTGTTGCAATGCTGGTGGAGTGCTCAAGTTCATATGACAATGAATAGCAGTAACCAGTCTTTTGCTGCTGCTGCTGTTGCAATGCATGTTCTCCTATTATGGCAGTTTGGGTCTCTGTCATCTTTCAGTGACCAAACTGTAGTTTAGGTTTTCCACAACAAAGAGCTAGAAAGACGGTGGAGATGATCAAGAGACATCCCAAATAGGAAAGACTGTCACGCTTCCTGGATGTCTAACTGACAATAAGTAAATGCCCTGTTTTTTTCCTATATACTTCTTTGTGTTATTGCCTACCAGGGTTTGTACATGCAGTCTCCAGTGCTGGAGAGAATGCTCTTGCTAGTTTAGGACAGATTTCCGGAAACTTTGAGGGGTTCCCTCCCTCTTCTTATACGTCTGTTGCAGCACGTGTATCCAGATGTGGTGCCACAGCTGTACATCCCTTTGCCTTCCCCATCCATAATGTGGTTGGATTTTTGTGCAGATGGGTATGTGAGTATCTGTTTGCAGAAAAAGCAAAACTTCCTTTACAAAAATCTCTGCTTACATAAGAAGCACATTGTTCTCAGAAGATTGTGAGCTCTCTTTAAACCTCAGCTCTTGAGCAAGACATCCAAATGCCACAGTGACAGAATTAAACTCACTTTGGTATAAAGACACTAGGAATGCATCTAAGCAGTTCTTGAAGCTTTCAGGTATGGGCAAGTACTGCTGCATAAAAGCAATTGCTTCCAAACTCTGTTAGTGATTTTTATTTTACTGTTTATATTGCATTCAAAGCATGAAATGATGCACCTCCTGAAGTGCAATGCTCATTTAGATCCATGGGTTCCAGCCTCTCCCAGTCAGTGGGAGTCTCTGCACTGATCTTGGCAGGCTCTGGACAAGTGCAGGCAGAGAAGACTGATTTTGTCACCAGAATGATGAGCAAGCTGCACCCCCTCTTCTGTTACTGAGAGCTCAACTCACGCAGGCATTCTCCTCAGGTTCTTGTTCTGTTCCAGGCAGGAAGTAGATTTCACATGTACATCCTTATATCCTTATGCAGTCCTTGCCTGGTAGTAATGCTTTGTGAACAACCGTCCTTTGCCAGAACAGTGCTTTCCTAGTGCTTTTCTGCAGGGGAAGCATTTCCTCCAACAAACTCTATTGTATCTGCTGACAAACAGCTCTAGTAACAGAATTGTAAATTTGTGTGGGTTTGTTTCTCTTTGCTGCTTGGAGTATTGTCAGGAAGGTCAACTGCCCTTTATCAAGCCCTGGCCAGTGGCAAGATGATATCCATAATGAATGTACTTCAAGCAGCCAGTGCTCCAGCATGAGTGGTTTAACATCTGACCCCTTCAGCACAAATAGTGCAAGACACAGAAGATACTTGACTCCTTTTCCTAGAGGAGATCAAACTCCAACTGTGTACCAGATAGGGTGTAAAATATCATGTACTTATGACCTAGCTAGAAAAATAATGCATCCAGTCCTTTGTTTAGCTGAACATAACAGTCCTTGCAGCTTGTTTAGTTTCTTCACCATATGTATGACCTGTACTGCTGCCTGGAAAGATGCAAAGGTTACTGATCTCCTGGTATTGTTTAGGTTTCTTTTAATCTCACTTGCTCTAGCCTCTAAAGGAGAAGTACCTTAATTAAATCATAAATATATGGAACAGTAAAATAAAGGCAAATAACAGCCTTGGGGCTGTTATTTTCACTGAAAGTACTGAAAGTACTCTTCACTTTCTGTGATACGGGACATAACATCATGTGCTCCACACTGACCAGGGTTTTTATTAACACTCGCGTTGTATTCCTCCCTATGATGATGGAAAAGTTTTCCCTGTTAAGCAGAGATGAAACACCTAAGGCAGGGTTTGCACCTTGTGGTGAGAGCTGCCTGAAAGGTGGCAGCATGGCAGTCTAGGCCTTGAGTGAATGCAGTGAGGTGGAGCATAAATGAAGTGCTTGCTCACTACACTCACATATTTTAATCCATGGCTTTTTTGTTAAAATTAAGAAAATGGCCCGTATTAAGCCAAGTACAATAAAAACATGTTACTGAAGTAACTCTTTGTTCCCCTTAGGGTTTTTTCCACATGAGCTGTCGGACCAGCCAAAACAGCATGTACCACAGGCAAATATTGATGGGAAATCACTCTTTTTCCCTGTGTTGAAGTGAACGAAAATGGGGAGATCCCCTCTAAAGGGGAAAGGCTCATGCACTGGCCTTATAATTTTTAAATTTGCACGTGTTATGACATTTCAGTCTCTTAGTAATAGCATGGCTTTCTGCTCATTGTGAGGGGTGTTTATTGCACTCTCCTTGAGGTTTTCATGTCTGTTTGTCTCCTTGGGGAGAAACAGTTGAAGTTTTGAGGTGGGCTAGGTTTCTGGTTTCGTGTCATCTAACAGCTTTTAAAGGAATTACATCTTTCTCTTTGAGCACTGAAACTGGGATCTTATGATGTATCATTATATAGGGAGACACCACCCATGCCCATTCCAGTACCTCCATTTTCCCATTTGTACATCCAAATGTACTTTTTTTCTCATGCTATTTTCATAACTGACCTAAAATTAACTTGGGCTTTTGCTGTTGCCCATTGTTAGTGAGTTTAATGGCAGAAAGAGTAATCAGCATTGACCATTTGAGATTAAAATCCCTGACTCCCCTTCCCCACTCCCTGGTTCAGCCAGTGCTCTGCAGCTGTCCTGTGACACTGGGTGGTGCATGAGTTTGCTTCTCTCTGAGATCTTGAGGGCTGAATTCAAATCACTCAGTGTGGAATTTAACTTTCTTTGAGAACTGAAACAGTTTGCCTCCTCTGTGCAGGTGTTGTTAAGTGATATATTTTTCTTATAAGAAGATTAGTTCTGTAACTCCGGTCTTGGGCTTCATTTGTACCCTGTAGCTGGGCAGCTGCTACACAGCTAAGTGCTCTGCCCAGAGGGTAGGGACTGAGTCAGCCCATAAGCAGAGGTGGTCCCTGGGAAGAGGGAAACAGAAATGCACCTGAACTGCGGACTCTGAGGAAGTGAATTTCTTCTCATTTCCTCACCCAGGTTGTACTCTGAGTTTACTGAAGCACTTATCCTGCAGATAAACCAAGGCAAAATGCTTTAGGTGAGAGATGGAAATAAATAACTGAGGTTAAAACTTACTAGGATACCTACATGTCTTTGACTAAAGACTATCTTTCAAATAAAGATGTTACCAGCATCACAAATACGTGACTTTTTATATGCTTTCTGCAAGGCAGCCATTTTGTCAAACACAGGAGGGAGGATAAAGCCAGACAAATTGTGCAGTAACAGCTGTAGCTAATCAAAGAAATGGGAGAAAATAGAATTTAATGAAGAAAAAGTCACAGTAAATATGTCAGGAAAGGACCTACAGTAAATAGTCACCTACCAGGGGATGTCACTGCCCCAGTGATTACATGCGTATATTATGTAGCTCACTCAGTTGCTAAAGGACACTTCCATTTCAAAAGCCTGATTGAAATCTGTGTGTTTCAGGTGGGTTTGGATGAAAACCAAAGATGCAAAGTGTTATTGATATTCTGAAAGGTTTGAAACTCAAGCACTGCAGGTTTCAAAGGCATGTTCGTATCTGGGCCAGTGGGGTTTTGGCTGCTTTAAGCTGCTCAGTGTGTGTCTGAGGTGAACAGGCTTGATCCATGCTCTGAGTCAGGTGGCAGCCATGCAGTTGCATTAGCAGAACACCTAATTCAGGGTGATATAACCAACTGAGTCTCCACACAGCATCCAGTGAGCTGCAAGAGTTTGCATGTGGTCACCCGCACAGGACTCGCTGAACATGCTCTGATCTCCTTTTGAATGACAGTCATCTTTGCAGTATCAGAGAAATCTCCATCTCTACTAAGGCACAAGCCACTGTCTGCTCTGCATTCTGGAAACAGAGCTTTTGGGTCTATGGGACTTAACTGTCTACTAGATATTCTTGCTTCAGCAGCATTTGCTGGGATTTTGGTGTGTTGTGGCCATGGTGGGGGTGAATTTGTTCTGGAGGCTTGTTAGTTTTTCTTTTTGCTTAGGAGTCAAGTGGCTCCTCGTGTGCCTTTTGGTAGTGATTTTAATCCTTTTAACCCTTTTGGTTGTGATTTTATACTGACATTTGATCATTATGTGCAGGTAGACTTCTTGTTGGGTATAATTTTAAGGACAACTAGGCTTTGAGAAACTCCCTTCCATGACCAGAGAATACACAAGAAAAGTAATAGTGGTGTGATCATTTGAAACGCCTTCTTATACTCAGAAAATTATGATCATTTATTCCCTGTTATTAAGTCAGTACTCATCCTGATTTAGAGATTTTAATTTTACTTGTACTGTTATTACCAGTTGTTAAATTATAGAAGTCTATTTTTCTTCTTACCTCTGATCTAGATAAATGCAGAATCAGAAGTTACTTGAACTCATTTGAGATTAAATAAAAGAAAAATGAGAGAGAAGATTGAGGAGGTGGAAGTATTTCAGGATGTGATGAGATATTGCCTGAGCACTTAGACTCCAAGGTGATACATACCTAAAAACACCAAAGACAGATGTATCTGACATTATCTCACACTCTAAATGCTTGGTAAAATTGCAGGAAAACTGAAACAATAGAGAAAAGGGGGTTTTTCTTCTTTTTATACCTCCACCTGTGACAGTTACCCTTAAGAAAGCCTGTCACATCTTTTGATAAAGGGTCCATCTTCAGTTTTAAATGGGACCTACCTATGCTGAAGCAGAGATTCAAAAGCACTTTCTATAAACAGTCCCTCGGGAGCCTTTAGCTCCCTGCTAATACAACAACAACAAGAAAAGTCAGCTCCTGAGTCAGGCTGTCCTTGTCAGAGGCGGCAGCGGGGAGCCTGAGCCGGCTCCGTGCTGCGCTGGCCCCTGGCAAGGCACTTGCACTCAGCCCGTGCAGGCACCGGGGTAGATTGGTTCATCTGCACCCACGGGGGAGCTCACAGCCCTCCTGCACAGGCAGAAATGACTCGAGCCTGTGAGGAGTCAGGCACTGATTCCTCTCCTCTCCCTGAAAGTCTGAGGAAACACTGTGGAAGTAAATGAAGCTGCACTGTGCTCTCACGAGCATATTTGACGTATTTTAGGGATATGTCAAATAAATGTATGTGGCTCAGAACAAAAAAAAAGCAAGAACTAAGGCCAGCTCCTCAGCAGGTGCAATGCCGTGTGCTCTCAGGGAACTGTGTCCATTGAGTCCATGTGAGGATCTGCCCCAAGTCTGCTGTGAGCAGACAGGCATCTGTCCCTGACCTCTGCAGCAGCAGCTGCAGGAGCTCAGATGAGAGAGAAGCCTGTAATGAGCCCAGGCTGTCTTTCTCCAGCCCCTCCTTTTAGCACAGAGCGTTATCTGGAACACTTGCTGGCAGAAAATGCTTTCTGTTCAGTGGTGAAAACTCCCTGAATGCTGCTGAAGGACACTGTTTTTCTCTACCACACATGCACTGTGTCCAGTAGAAATTGATTTTAAAAACAAACAAACAAACAAAACTATCCCAGGGTGAATTTACAGAATCGTTCAAGTGGGAGGGAATGAAAAGGTCTGCATCCTGCTGGTTACTTTTCTGCACTGAAGGATCTCACCGGGTCTGCAGCACAGGAGAAAGGCAGTGATGGACAGAGGCGTGTGTGTGAGCAGGAGGGAACAAGGATCTCTGTGTGGCTGCAGGCTGCAGGATATGAGGAGAAACAGTGAGTAGCAAGAACCTCTCCTTTGAGACAGAAGGACTTTAAAACGTTTTTCTGAAAGGGGATGCCTAGCATAGAGTAGGTGAGGGAGGGTGTGGGAAACACAAAAAAACCCACTTTCAACAAAGAGCTACTGCAATGGTGAGCTCGATAGTGCCACCCAGAGTACCTTTTTGCATTATATATGATGCTCTGTGTGGGTCTGGAAACTGGGAAGATTAAAGCAGACGATCTTTCTGCATGTAAAGCAGTCAGAGACAGCATGATGGATTATTACTGAATACATTTCTGGCCGTGCATAATTGCGTTCTGATCTTCCTTGTTGAAGTTCTGCCACCATCTCTCTGCCAGACTATGTTACTTAACTCACAAGAGCCAAAAATACTCTTTACTTCTCCATGTTTTGACCATGGCTCTCTCTGGGGTCACTTGCATTGGAAGCAGGTTACTGCCAGCACCAGTAAAATACTAAAATGGCATCAAAACATCCTAGAGCAGACCAGCAAGGTAAATCAGGTAACTGGCTGCATACAGGGTCTGGAAAATAAGTGTCTGTTCAGATTTTGATAGGCATGAGCTTAGTTTAACACTTTGTGGTTATTTCTGCATTGTCTGATGTCTGATTTACACTGAGAATGTTAATGCAAAACAACAGAGGGGGATTGTTTTGTCATTTAGTTTTCTATTTGACATTTATCAGACAAATACCATGCAGTGTATTTACTTAATAAGGGTTAAATAATCCTTAACACATAGTGGTGAACAGTACAGGAGAAAAATTCTCTCTTGTTTACAAATGGAAAAACAAAGTCAAAATGAAAGTGTTTGTGTACACTGGGAGTTTCAGCAGCCCTGAGATCCAACTGCTGAGGGACAGGCAGGTGGTCTTGGTCTGCAGAGATTAGCCGCAGATCTCCTGGGGACAAGATTTCTGGTGACATGGTTTGTACTGCTGCCCTCTGCATTGGTTAGAAGAGATTTATTGCAAGCTTGTCAGTGTGGATCATTACCTGTCTTTACATCTGTGTGGCGTCACCTACTTCAAATAATCTATAATTTATCCCCTGCATTAAACAACTTTTGATTGCATATGGTACCTATGAACACTTAGGTGCCTTTCACTTCTTAATAAATAAAAGTGATAGATGCAGAACCTATCAGAAAATGTCCTCCTTCTTTATCTTGCCTTCCCTAGCTCAGTAAGGAAAAACTGGAAATTTAAGGAAAGATTTAAATCAAACTTATGTTCAGATTTTTTTTCACAGAAATAAATAGCAAAAGTTATTTTGAAGCAAGGTTTAAAATGGAGATATTACTCCTTCTTAAATCCCATAAGCATTTCAACGGTCTTTATTTCAACACTTATCATATTGGCAATTACTCGAGAGATATATATATATAAGTGTAAGTATAGATACACCCTCAAGCAGTCTTCAATTTACTTTCAGCATTACTGCTGGTCCTTAATATCAGGCTGTGCTAATTAAGCTGTAATGAACACATGCACATCATTTGTTTTCCAAGCTTTTCCATCTAGAAATGTGAGATTTTTATGTTCATTATGACATTAATTCTCCACTTACATACTGTTACTGAGCCTTTTGGATATAACCTTCAAGAATATCGATGCTTTCTATTTTCCACATTTTAATTTCTAGCCTTAAAAAGAGATGTCAACAGGTGAAAAGTGTACTTTAATGCCTTAATATGCTGCTCAGCTCCATCTCTAATACTATAAATATTTTTCATTTTTTCAAAATTAAAGAATTAGTGCCACAAATATACCTCATGGTATTTTTATGTGATAAATAAATGATACAAATAATACATATTTCACTCTCAAAGAGATAAATATGGTTTAATTTGGATCAGCACATAGCTAGTAGGGGTATATAATTTTTTTCAATGCTTCCATTTTTTCTTTAAGATGTCTGGAATTGTCTCATTCCAATTTGCACAGGGCTCAATACAAAATGACACGTTTGTAGAAAGCAACTGGTTGCCTCCAGACAGCAAAAGCTTGGTTTTTCCTAACCTCAAAATATTTGCTTGTCATGAGTTGCAGAGAAGGGAAGTGTTTGTTTGGCTCCCATTTCTCTGAGCTGTTCAGCGAGGCACAGAGCTCCTCCCTGGCCCCCAGTTGCACTGCAGTATGTTGGGAGTTGCTGGAAATCTCCCGGTATAAATTGCTGCCATGCTGAGCGGAGCCTGGCTGTGTGGCTCTGGCTTTGCCGAGGGGCCCTGAGGAATATCCGCAGGCAGTTTCCACGGGACAGGTTTTCCACGGGTGCTCTTCAGTTTTTGCCAGTGCCAGGAAAGGCCAACCCCTGGTGCTTCCCTGCAGCTGCTCCTTGCTAACAAACACTAAGCTGGTACCTCCTTGCTGAGGAGACTCAGCCCAGTAAGCGCAGCTTGTGAAAAGAAAATCTGCTGGCAGGTTTAGTTGTATCTGTGAAATCATGCACTTGTGATAGTTGCTCCTTTTGAAGCCAATTCTCATCCCTAAAAGGATTCTGAGATGCAATTTCTTGTCAGGCAGTCCTGTGTTCCCTCTTGCAGACCAAACCACAAGGGCTGGCACCAGAAATAACTCCATGGTCCATGGCCTAAACGATACCTGTACTGAATCCTGTAAAAAATACAGGATGTACGCAACTTCTCTGTAGTTGCTGTTGTGTTCCTGCCTCTGGGTGACTCGTGGTGAAGAGTGGCTTTTTTTTCAGGAGTTGTGCAGCCTGTTCCTGCACCTGAGGGAAGCTGGGGAGAGGTGGCAGCAAAACATACCCGAGCCCCCAAAGCCTGTGGAGGCCCTGATATGCTCCAGGAGGTCATAAAGCCTAGAGAGAGATCAAGAGCCGGGACAGCAATGTCAGTGTTGAAAGAGCAACAGAAGCTTAAGGAGAGCATGTGCATTTCCATCTGAGAGGCTTCAGGACAGATGGTTGACTTGGTAGCTCTCTCTCCATACCCCTTTCCATCCCCTGCTAGGTACATCTGCCCCCTACATGGCCCTGGAACAGTTGCAAGCAGGAACTTCAGAGATGGGGAAAAAATGGAAACACAAACCTGTCCTGCAACCACAGTCTTTTCTTTTTTCTGATGGCAGCATCCCACCGCTGCCTCCCTGGCCAGTTTAACTCTCTAAAAGCAGTCCTGAATGTGTATCCTGGCGGATTGCATGCAGAGAGTATCCTAAAAAGCCACAACTTACTGGTGTGTCAATCCAGTGTTGTGCTTAGGCAGGTTGTTGTTCCCTTTCTGCGAGATGCAGGAGGTATCTAGAGCCAGCAACTGAAAGCTGCTCTTTGATACCCTTAAATTTTAAAGGTTAACGCAGCTGAGATTTGCACAGGACATCTGTGAGAGCCTGCACAGTACTGTCCTGAGCTCTTCACACAGAAAAGTAGGAAGAAATGTGCAGCAGTCTAAACCAAGCTCAAAGCAGTGATAAAACCCCATGTACCCCTCAGTCTGAATTCAGAGATTTGAGGCAATCTCTGGGCTAGAGTGTGTTTTCCATTAGCAACATCCATAGCTAAATTGAGATTTCTGTCTGGTTTTTATATTGAAGGGATTTTTGAGAAGCTTACTGGTTTGCTACTGGAGAATGATAACAGAGCTGCAATGAAATATTTAACTCTAGGTTCTGCATTGCCAAATTGCTGTTTCCCTCAGAAACAGTGGTGTCTACAAGAGACAGCAATCCACCACAACCATCAAGATGGCTTGATTTCTGTGTTTAATGGAAACCAAAATTAAGACTCCTCTTGTTGCAGAAGTGTTCACCTGTAATTATTATAGATAAATCATAAGAAAGTATTTCCGGCAGTGCATGGATGTCAGTCAGAGGGGAATAAATTGTAGTTACCTGAAAGCCAAACTCAATTTCCAGTTCTAGTGCAACTGGAAAATTCTCAACTAAACTTCTCAGCTGAGAGTTTTTCGTCCCCCTAACGTGTTTCCGCTTTGGGACTTGTGGGGTTTTCATTGTTTTTACTCTTTTCTGTCATCTATGTCTTAGGCATAGTCCATTTTTCCTCTAGAGAATTTTTTAAGACAATGCACTGAGGAATTAGTTCATGCAAGTCATTCCTGAGCACAACCAAAAAGCCTTGGAAGTGATGTGTTTGTGTCATCTGTGAATGCATTGATATTTATCCCTATTATCCTTCACATTTTCAATTCAAGCGGCACATAATTTATCAGCTCTGTTGTCAAATGCTGCATGTAATTGGGTTTAGTAGAAAGCTTGGTGGGAGAGAGGGGAGAACAGAACAGGGGAGATAACCACTCACCTTTTCCCAGGGGAATTGCAGAGCAGACCTTGCTTTGAATTTGGTGGCCATCTACTCTTTTCAAGTACACCCACGGCACATGTTGTAAAAGTGGAGCAGCATATCAAATATAAGAATGTAGTTCAGCAGGGGACACACAGGTAAATGTCTTACTGGAACAATGCAGAGCATGAGACCAGAAACACTTTGAGGGTTTGCCAAGCTGAACAGTTGCATAGCAGCCGCTCACTGACATCACGCTGAAAATGAAGTCCCTTGGATATAGGATGCCAGTGCATGGCAGTGGTCTCCTTTCAGTATCAATATTATTCTGCTTTGAGTAGAATTTGGTTTGGTTCTTTTAATCTCCTTCATGAGAACATGGATACAACATGGTTAACAGATGGCACCGCTTAGATTGGGGATGGCAGCTGCAAAAGAGGCTGGAATAAAGTTACTGACATGCTTTAGTTTCTGTAGGAGAACACGGCTCTGTCTGTGTCCCCTGGCTGTTCTGTATTCCACAGCTGTGGAGTCACAGCAGAAGACCTCACAGTCAGATCCCTCAATGTGTACTTTGCAGAGTTGCCATTTAAGTCACACAGTTAGGGAGCACACCTATAAAGTATGGCTGTGAACACATCTCTAAAGTATGGCTGTGAAAGTAGCAAAGGGGACAACTCGTGGACAGGGGCCTCCACTTTATTCCCCACACTAAGGCTACAGCAGTCTATGTGACAGCTGGTTCTTCTGTGGCTTCTCCCTTTCTCCATTCTCATTGTGACCTCTGGTGTGTTGACAGAACAGTCCTTTGGAAAGTGCTCTTGCTTATGTCTTTGTCAAAGACGCATGGACAGATTCTTACCAAGATTTTTTGCATCTTGTAGGCCTAAAAAATGACATTGAAAACATTTAGATCTTCCTGCTGGCTGTTATCTTCCACTCTGGAGGAGCTGCAGTGCAGGGAGCATGTTGGGAATTGACAGACATCGTGATGGATTTGTCTGGACCTGGTAAACCTGGTAGGGAGACAGCTCTTCTGCAATTCTCTTTTTCCTGATCACTTGGAAAAGCACTGAGAAAGTACACTGCTGTTGGAAGGAACAGACTCAGTGCCTTCAGTATGGGACAGTCTAACGGTAATAGGGAAAGAAATCCTTTTCTTTTCTCTTTTTTATTCTTTTGATCATGAATGGACATACGGAAATTGCAATAAAACTGTGGTCTCCCGAGGTGCTTTGCTCATAGGAAAAATGAATATTGTGACCTGAAACCTCAGCACCTTAAGAACACTAACATTAAGCCCAGTCTTTGAGTGTGATTTGTTTAAAAAGAGGAGTCTCCTTTAGTTTGGTTTGGTTTCCCCATGGAAAGGATGCTACTCTGGTGCAGAGCAGTGCTGGGGTATTACTCCATTGGCAGAAACTTGTAAAGCTTTGCCTTTTCCCCTGGAGAAAGCTGAATCTGTGCTGTGAACCTAAGCTGGCATTGCCTGCTTGAACAGGACAAAACAAGGCAGCTGCTGAGCTGGGGAGCTCCTCATTCATACGGGGAGGCTGGACCAGGGAGCCCCATCCGGGCACCTCTGGCACTGAGCACCAACTCCTACCAACTCCGTAACCCTTCCGTGCCCTCTCTCAACCAGCCTGGCAGGGAAAAGCTTTTTGTGCTGTGAAGAAACCATGCCCCATGCACTGACTGCACTGACTGTGAGTGAGAAGTCTTGGGCTGCAGCTTGAAAAGAAAAAAGGGAAATAGGACGTGGTCTGCTCTGTGTGTCAGCCGTTTGGGAGCACCAACAGTGATGAGTGCCTGTCTTAGGCAGAACAGGGAGTGTGAGGGATTTGAGCAGAAAGGGTTGCCAGACTGGCAGTTTGATGTCAGCCCTCACTGTGCCAGAAGAGCAGCTTGTCCCCTGTTAATAGATTAGCAGAAATTTCTGTGCCTCTCTAGCATATTAACAGCAGTTTGCCTCTGTTTTGTTACATAAATAGATTAAGCTTTAGCTGTGCTCGTATCAGACAAATTCAGACAAATTTTCTTTTCCTTTTTCTTTTTTTTTTAATAATCTTCAGACATTCTCATCAGTTTTGTCCTACAAGCAAAGCTTTGAAAAAACCCTGAAGAGCTGACTGAACAGTTGCTTTTCTTTCAGCATCTGTAGCTGTTTAATATTTTGCTTGTCTGTCTCTTCAGGTGCACAGGGGAGACAGAGCTGCTCTCTCCAGTCTGGATCAAGACAAGCAGAACTTGATCAGCTGGGGAGAGAGGACAAACTGCCACAGCAATGCCAAAATTTCTGGCTCATGTTCTTGAGCTCTGCTGTTCGTGTGTCAAAAATTGAAAGTGTAGCTGGGTGAATAATCCTTAGGCCATACAAGTCATAAGTGTTTGGGTTTCAGCCAGCTCTTTACTGGGGATTTTGTGGGTCCAGTTTTAATTCTTTCTTCCGTTTGACATGGGAATCATGTAATTCATGCAGTCCTGGTGGTGTGGAACTAGGCAGTGCTTTTTATCATTGCTATTTTATTTAGTAATTTATTTAAGTGCTCTGGTGACCTGTCACGCTCCTTATAAAATCAGAATTTTACAAATATTTAAAGCAAACTGACATGTGAAGGAGCTTTGTATATAGTTCTGGATATTCACTACCAAAACCTAAATGGACTTATATTTGTTAAAACAAAAAAAAAATCCTGATTCTGCTGTTGTAATATAAACACTTGCTATGGTGAGGTCAGGCATCAATGACCTCAGTGATAGAGTTTTCTTTAAACAATTTTGCAAATAATGACTGTTTCTTTCATGGACAAATTGCTTTTTGTGTTAAATTTCTGCTTAAGAACCTCATCCAAAGTCAGATTACTACAGTGCCACTTCAGTTCTTGTCTCCCAAGCTGAATCCTGTGTTGGATTTAGTATCTCCTATAACTTTTAGCCTAATACTTACCTCTTGGCAGACTCTTCAGGCATAGCCAGTAATGAATTCAGGAGATATTTCATGCCTGAGCCAGGATTTACTTATCTCACTTCTGTGGATCCATAGAGTGAAAAGACAGGGTACTGATGGCACGTCTTGCTGGCATGTACTGAGAATTTTATTGAAAACATACACCTAGCTACTTTTATACATATGACTCCTGTGCAACAACTTGCTCTCTAATTAGCTGAAAATGTGTCTGACCCTCTGTGGTGAAACTATCTCAGCATGAAATGGATCTTCCTTGGACATTGGTGAAAGGAATTTTCTTTACTGGGGGTCTTTTGGTTTGGTTTGGTTTGGTTTGGTTGGGTTTTTGTTTTGTTTTGTTTTCTTTTGCTTTGCTTTGTTTTGCTTTGCTTTGTTTTTTGACACGGACTAGCATACCTGGATTGAGGTCCTGGTGATGCTGTAGGCTTTTTGTGTGATGTTGCAGAAATATCTTAATATTCATGACCTAAGCTAGCATGTTACTAATGCTCTCCCGCATTCTGCTTACGGTGTGAACATGTAGACAACTGCCACTAATTCTCCAGAGCCAGTAACCTGGATTTAGTCTTGCAGAATTTGCTGTTATACATGATGATAAAGCATGGGAATGATGGCTGGCTGTGGTCATCTTAGGTATAAAAGCATTATCAGCTCCTGAAGTCTGAGCTACAAGTTATTTCCATGAGGTAGAAAAGGCTGCCTAATTTTATTTCTCCTTACACAGAAAGGAGGAATAATAATAACAAAAGCTGTTGAGGGTAGCAGGTGAAGTTTCTTGTAAATTTTTTTCACCAGAATCAGTGACTTCTCTGTAGTAATCAGACACTGTTCATTTGCCTTTTCCTTTTTTATTCTTATAAAAGTGTTAGTTTGGTGGGGTTTTTTAAAATAACAGCTGTGTCAGCCCTACTTCCATCCCCTCATTCCCTCAGCAGTGGATGAGAATTTGCTGCAGTGCATTCTGATAGCTTTAGTGCTTGTCCTTTAAGTCAGTTCTATGGTTAAACAGATACTTTGAAAAAGATGACAGAATCCAAAGAGGATGAAAAATCATCCCAGGTTTCCCTAGGGAAATAATATCCTTGATGTAGAGTCCGTGTTACTTAGTGTTACTCCTGTATCATTTTTGTGCTGTCTTATTTTTCCCCTTCTCAAAAAGACACAGGGATCTTGCCAGGCACAATACCAGCACTCGAACCACAAAGGGCCCTAAAATGCATCTCCCTACATGCCAGGGCAGCAGAGTAAAATACTGCAGCTTTCTGTGAGAGCCCATTTTGTAGCACTGGATTACAAGAGAGTGTCACATAAAATTTATTCCTATTTTCTGACCTAGAAAGACAGATGAATAATGTAAGATTGTCATAAAAAAGAAAACTAGCTCAAGATTTATTCTTTAAAAGAAACAAATACTATTAATTCCTTCCTCTCTAGTTTCTTCTTCTTGACTAGCTCCCTAGCAATCACTTCTAAATTTCAAATTTGCATTTCTGCCAACTTGGCATGCCATATAGAAACAAAGCTTTTCAATAATATATGTGCTGTGCCTGCTCTGAAACAGTATTTTGGCAAGGGCTTTTCTAGCTTGAACTGGTATCCACTTTCAGAGACTACTTTTCTATTACTATTTAATTTCAACACAGCCATCTCATCCATGAGAGAAGCTGCCATCCAAGGTCCTGGAGAGCAGTGTTACACAGGCAACAGCTTCTTGCAAGAATTTAGGGGCTATCAAGGAGCCAAAGAAGCAGCCCTGGAAATTCAAATCCTGCATGCAAAGAGCAAAGCTTCTCACTTTACTGTACTCCCAGTGAGGTTCAGAGCTGGGACCTCTGGGGATTCATGAACTTGCTACAACCCAGAGGAGCTCGGTGCTAATGGACTCTGCTCTTGCTGCTCACCCCTAAGGGCAGGGTTGGACACTGAGGGCTGTTAGGACCTAGATTGAGAACCCTTCAATTTCCAGCATTCCGTGGGAAGGGTTTTTAAAGAAACAACAGGTTCCTACTGATTTCTGCCAAGCCAAAACCAGACTGTGGGCCAAAACTATTGGTAGCTGAGAAATCAGTAACTAGGGCATCCTCACTTCACTTCTACGAGGAGCATATCCACAGATGTAAGTCCCAGGGGGAGGTTCTTAATATTTTCTCTGATCTGCTGAATCACAGAAGATGGACATGACACCGTTTTTGTGGGTTTAAGCAATCTGAAATTATGACACACTTACTAGTTCTTACTAGAATGAATACAAACTGTCCCTGGATTTAGTCCACCCTTAAAAGCTTACCATTCACAACGTGCTTAAGGATATTCAATTACTGGATCACCTCTGCTAAAAAATAGAGGTTTGCTGGTATTGGTCAATACCAGCAAAATAGAATTGCCTGGGTATTGGTCATGGGTATAAAACTGTAAAAACCTGTTTTAGAAAGTTATTTTACACAATGTTTGTGCCACAGCAGAAAATTAAGCTCCTCAGTATATTGGTATTTGTGCCTATGTAATTCTGTGAAGAATTTTATAGAAAGCCATGTGATAGGGTGAGTGCTTTTTAGGAATCTGATATTAAGAGATACAATAGACTATATATTTTTTTTAAAGTAAAACAATAATTAAAGTCTTTCTTCCTACAGTTCTTATGGCTTTTTCTCTGAAAGCCAACCAAAGTTAAGAACTGCTGAGGCATGAAATGCTGGTAGTTAAAATGTATATTTTTCTTCTATAATGGAGAAATACATGTGAAAGAGAAACTTCACAAGGATGAGGGGGTTTTTTAGTAAATCTTACTTTTGAATGTACATTCTTTCTTATTTTGAGGTTTGGGAGGGGTTCTTTCCCAGTTAGATTGTTTGTTCTGGTTTGTGACACTGACGCTGTACTAACACAAATGGATGATGTGCCAAACGGTGTCTTTTTATCTACAGAGCATTATGGATAGATGTTAGTAAAATACTTCCCATCTTAAGGTCTTTTCTTTTTCTTTGTTCAGTGGCAAAACAGTTTGATATTTCATAAGATAGAATTGCAATAATTTTTCAGTATTTTTATATAGAATGATACAAGCTGCATCACAGAACAGCTTTCCACAGAAAATTTTGAAAAAGTGGTGGAAAGCAGCACAATGTTTCAACTTCAGATTAAAACCCAGCATTTTTATCATTCGGAAAATAACAGTAAAACTGTATGACCACCATCAATTCTCAGGATCAGCAGTCACTGTGGGTAGTTTTTTCATTGTCTGTTCCCTTACTCTATCAAATTGTTGCATTTGAATATTTAGCTCAGCTCCTTTGATCTCCTTCCTCTATTCAGCTCACGTATCTGTCTGTACTTCCTCACGTTGACACATAATGAGGAATTATTTATAGATAATCGAATCTCCCTCAGTTTTGTAGCCACTGTGAGCCTGCTATGTTGCATATATTTGTCGATAAACTACGATGTGATTTATTTCAATGCACCTAGAGCCATCTTCACAAATGGGATTCACTTACAAAAAGATGTTCACCTGCTTTGCAGAATTGTTCCTCTCAGGTGCTGTTCTCGTCTTGACAAGCTTGAACAACAAAACCAAAGCTAACAAAGTAGCGGTAGCAGCCCCTCCATTGTGACTACCCTTGGGAAATATCAGTGGTTCATGTTTTCATAGCTGTGTTTTAGCTCCTCCACAGACCTGCTCTTGTTGCATGCCTTCCTCAAAACTCCTCTGTTGCTCCATTTTGTCACCACATTTTTGGATGGTATTCACAGTACACTTGGTGCATTCTCAGTTGCAAGGCTGTGTCTATAATCTGTGGGCAATAAAATGGGATAAGCTTATGCTTATGCACATTCGTGGAGCAGTTCAGTATGGCTGAAACATGTACAAAGCACACATGGGAGAATGAGAGGAGCGTGTGGGAAACCAAATGCAGAAAAACTAATTTTGATCTCTTGCTTACTTTCCTAAGCAACTGACATGTATCTTTACAATAAGGTTGGCCCCACTTACAGAGGATTCTCCTGTTAACTACTCTGTCATACAGTGAGTTTCCTGCTTATCACAGCTGTCGCATTGCTGAAGTGTCCTGGGATATAAAGCTGTCAGCTTGCTGTATGGAGCCAGACCCATGTCAAGCAGCTGCCACCCCATATTCATAACCTATCTTGAATCAGTCTGAAGGCTGCTTGCCTAGAGGGACACTCAGAAAGCCCTTAAATACCCAGTTTTTCTTATCTAAAAAGCAGTTCTTGTAACTTATAGGTAGCACCTTGGTAGGTGTATTTAAGGGCCTTTTTTTCCCCCTCTTCTAACACATCTCAAGTTTGCAGCAAAATCTGTATTTTACCAGGCATGCATATACCCAGTGCACATCCAAACTCTGACCGTCTGTGTGGATGCTGTTAACATTATTTATACATTACCAGACATGGGCTGGAAGCAGCCAGATAAAAGCTGTGTTTTATGAGTGCTCCCAGAAGCACTACCCTCAGTTGCATAATTACCTGTGGCATCTGCTGGGAGACGTGTGTTATGAAACAGCAGGAGCTATTGATTTGCATGCAACTATTACTCTGGTTTTCCCCCGTTCGTCAACCGACCACAGCATGCTCGACAGCCTCTTCCTCATCTAGAGGAGGAAAAGATCCCTGCGTTCTTCTGAAGCCAGGCATGTGATAAGCAGCACGTCTTGGGAAAGGAGAGGAGGGAGGTGGAGGTGTCCCACACCGCGTGTCTGTGCATGCATGAGGATCCACAAGGGTGAGAGAGGCTGCACGGCAACACTTGGGATGTGCCTGCAAGAGAGAGGGAGACACGGGTTGGATGTATGCTGCAGGCTTCCTGTTGGCCTCCTGCAGTACGAGGAAGAATTGTACCTCTGTAATCAAGCACATTACTCTAATTAATAATGAGGAAGGCCATCCTGCCTAATTAGGGTTTCCCTGCTGACCCTGCAGGATGTTACTTATGAACCTCATCAAATCTGCATTCATTCACTCTACAAAACATCGTTCACGAATAGCTTTTATTTTTGCCTGATGCTTCAGCTCTCTGCCTTTCTCTTCCCAATACCATCTTTTCTTGCCCCTCTCCATAAATGTAATGCCAGACAACACCTATTTCTTCCAGTCTTCTAAAGAAAGCGTTAGTCCAAACTGGATGCACTGAGTACATGCATTTGCATTTTTGCAGTGGACAGGAGTAAAAGATTTTCATTTGAGAGGAAGAAATGCTTTCTGACAGTGAGAATGATGAAATAGACTTCTTCAGGTAGGTGCTCTCACCAGGAATAAAAGGCTTTAAGAAGAGTTTAGACTATTTTTCAAAAAAAATGCTATAAGGTTCAGTTGAGCCTGTTTGGGGGCAGGAACTTAAACCTGGTGATCTTTCAAGATCCTTTGCATCATCATTGTACTTTAATTATTCTAGCACAATAAATACTGTAGGTTCAACTCACTGCCTGCCACTGTTTCCAGTTAAGAGTTTTTTGGGGGTGGGGGCCATAAATATAAAAGTAATTAATATAGCTGGCAAATTTTGTAGTGACACTCTTAGGTACCTCCAGGCATCAGACAAGGTACTAAGCTGTACCTTAGCTTGAGAATATAGCTCTGCATCTCTGAGAGCCCTTCAGCCATCAGGGTTTTCCACATCTGGGCTTTCATGGCTCCTGTTAAGGAGCTGTTCCACTGGGACTTTGCAATGGGAGTGCCAGGAAGCAGACAGAGCACACAGCTCTCGTACCATCTCATCTGCCCTGCAGGTAAAGGATTGAGGTCCCCAAGTGTTCCTCCCATGCCCCTCAGATAATTAAGGATTTCAAGCATGCAAAGTTGTGTTAATTAGAAACCAGTCTTCCTGCTGCAGGAATCTCTTCAGGAGAGGCAGTGATTTCAGACTGCAGCACTTCAGACTGCCTGCTGTATGTGCCGTATGCAGGGCACCACTTAGAGCAGATGAATGTTATCATACCCCCAGAAAGTGAGATGTACTCCCCCTGTCAAATTCCAACTCTGATAATTGAATTCTTTCCACCTACATTCCCGTTCCCATTTCAATGAAGAGAGGTGTATTTCAATTCTTTTTCTAGATATTTATGTAGGTTTTAGGGGGAACTATTAAATGTTTCTTGCTGTCCATTCCTCAGCTGGTTACAGCAGAGCAGTGAGAGTGTGAGCCATCTGTATCACTACATTTGAACAGTAAAGTGCTTTGAGAACTTTGGCAGATGAAAAGCATTTCATACCAAATCTCATCCTCAAAAGTGTTTCATAAACTTACTACAAAATAATGTCTGCTTTTAATCTTGGTGGAATAACACTGAGGTCTTTAATATACACTATAGGTCTGAAGCAAACAAGATGCAGGTAGTTAAAAGTGAGCCTGGGCCATCAAGCCCAGCAACTGATCAAAACTTGCACAATACCTGTGCCTCTCCAGGTCCACATTTTTGGTTTTTTGTTGTCTCTGGATGATTTCTAATTGAATTGAAGGCTTTTCCTGAGTTTCTTCCAAGCTATTTCTAAAGCCACTGATGTTACGAATGAACAGAACACACTTTCAGTACTTACTTTTCTATATATTTTATGGTTTGTTTGTTTTTTTTTTTAATGAGCCCAAGTATCTACAAAGGGAGAAATAGTCAAAACCTCACATCCAAAGGAATTACAAGAGAAGAAATCCACAGTATTCTAGTATAGGATAAGGCCTAATATAAGCCTATTCTAGTACAGAACGGTGGTGTCTCATTTTTAAAGCTCTATTTTTTATAAAGAGCTAAAGCGTGCAGTTAAGGAAAGTACATAAGCAGATTTGATTTGCTGGAGAGCAGTTAGCTGGGATGCCAGCAGCTTTGGCCCTGCAGACTGCGTCAGCTGTCACAGCAAGGGACACTGTGGTGACTGCAGGGACGTGACGTTGACCTGCCTGTGCCTGCAGCCCCTCTGTGCCACTGGCTGTGGCTCTGTGCTTCGGGGTCTGCTTGAAACTCTGCTCAATGCCCCAACGTTTCCCCAAGTGGTAAGACAGTGTAAGGGCTGGAGGGTTTCTAGAGCTGAATCAATAGCTGGTGTTGCTGCTTTCTGCCAAGATTTTAACCTTTTTTTAAAGCAGTTGTGCATAGCATTAATGAGTCTCTTCAAATAGAAGCCTGTCCTAATGGTTCACTGGAGTTTGTGCCCTGGAGTTTGTTCAGACAGTAAATGCAGCTAAAGGGAAACTCTGAGTTTTATTCTAAAATGTTAAGTACCCAGAATTTCCTGTCTTCTTCAGCGGATGCACAGCAAGTCATCCCTCCTAAATGACCCCGTTAGCTTGAGTTAGAGGCATTTAGTGTTATGACTCAGCCATTACAAGCCGTATCTTTCTAATTAATTTCTCATCTTCCTTTCCACTCTGCGGCTAGCTGATGGATGCAGAGACGGGGCTGGGTGAAATGCCGAAAGCAGCTCTCAGCATGCCTTGAGCCCTACAGGAACTAGCCTTTTATCTACCAGGATTGTGGGCTAAACTGATAGGCCATGTGCACATTCTCTGTAGTGTACACACAGCTCACACATAAACTTCTGCTCAGTATGCCAGTCTTTATGGTATTTCTGAGAACTGCTCAGGTTACTCGGCAAGATTCCTGAAATGATGTTTTTCCTTCGAGCATTCGTCATACAAAAGGTTTGTTTAATAAGCATTACACCTTAAGTTTGAACAGCTTTTCAAGCCTTTCTTGCCATATCATCTGATTATAGCTCTGTTTGCTTCACAGGCAGAATATACAAATCCCCACAACATGTCTTTACAATGAAATGAGAAATTACCAGAATTTTATTGCTGGTTTTCTTCTCTGCTACCTCCTGGACAAAAGCCACCCTCAAATCGTTTCTCTCGTCTGGTTGGTATCAGCTGGGCTGACAAAGTAAAACCATCAAGATCAGAAATAATTACAAAAGCTTAAGGGAAATCTGAAATGTGCATGTTCTCTGGAAAAAAGACAAAGCACAATTTCCAGATCACTGAAACAAGTGAGCATATTCCATATAGGTTTTGTTAAATTATATATTTAAGAAAAAGAACCCCTCATCTTGTCAATTGGATGGAAGGAATCAGAAGGATTTAAGTCTGAAAGTGGAGCTGGTATGTGGATTATTAAATGCAGAAAAATTTAAAAGACTTTGCAGGATGGAAAACCAAAATGTGGCAGGCCTGATCCTCCGTGGCACTCAGGCTTCTCGTGGTTGACTAGGAAGAGCCACAACGGAGCAGTGAGAGGACAGGCTCTGCTGGGTGAAGTGGACCGGACAAATGTTTCCAAGGGCAAAGCAGAGGGAGGAATAGATCTTCCAGCATCGAGGTGGAGGTGGAAGGATCTACTTCTGCTTCCATGGACCTATAAAACTTGTTAAGTACTGCCTCCATGAACACCAGGGTCTTTCAGGTGGGATGCTGCCAGCTTTTGGCTCCTCCCATCTTCCCTGGCAACATAAAAGGGAAGGAACCTGATAATCCTGAGAGTAGAGGTGCTGGGAGAATAGAGATTCCACAGTTCTGCATTGTGCTGGCAGAGACTAGAGCTGTTGGAGCCAGCATGCTGGCCATCAACCTTGGGACTTCTGGGATGTTTGGGGCCCATCTAGCAGATGGCTTTCCTCAGTAACTGGAACATAAAGCACACCTTGTAGGGAAGGTATCAGGCTGGGAAAGAGGACTGCAGAGCCAGAGTGGCCTTCATATGCCTGGTTCCTGACTGCTGGGGGGACACCCTGAATGAGCCAGAGGTGCGGGGGCAGCTCTGGCTTCTCCTGTTTGCCAGGGTGGGGCTGAGCTGAGCACCAGCTGTCTCCCAAGAGGTTTGTGAGTGTCTGCACTGTACCTGCATGGAGAGGGCAGCAGCCTGGCAGTGCCACACAAACAGGTTTGAGCGTTTGCTGAGTGTGTCCACACCACTGGCTGGGTGAAGAGCAAGTGTTACGTCTTCCAAGGACACAGGAGACTTTTGAGTTCATGGAAACACAGGATTACAAAGCCATCAGTGTGAAGTAGTACAGTTTAATTTTCTGAAACACAACCAGATAGGTGGAGAGATTAAATTATGGTCCATTTAGTCTCTCACCACCTAAATCCCAGTATTTTAAAAATATCTCTTAAGTGGCATTAAAGTAGGTCTAGACTTGCAGTAAAATATTGATACAGTTTTTCATTTCATGATGCTTAAAATTTTCACATCAGGTTCGGTTGTTTTTTATAGCATATGCAGCCTGAAGTAGAGGTTGGATTTGTTACCTAAGACTTATTCCAAGAGAAGAGGATTTGGCAGTGGTATGTGTTTGAACTTATTTGTTTTTCAGAGATTTCTTTACTTTGCACATCCTCTGAGGTTAGGCTGCCAAATAGCACAGCTTGGACTCTTTTACTCATTCAGGAAAGACAGGAAAAAGTTTCCCCTGAAGACCATTAGAGGTTAGATCTATTCCTCTGGATCTGATTTGCTGAATACCACTTGTACAGAGGGAAGGAGCTTTAGTACACTTGGCAGACATACTTGCAGAATGTATTGTCATTAACAGCTCAAACTAAGCAGTTATCTGATAACTGATAAATTACTGCCTTGGAGGGAGCGTGTATTTAAGAGGCATTACCTCAACTGAATTATAAGGTGGGTAAGAACACCCCTCCTTCTGTGTGACTGGAACAGAAGGGCACACTGCATCTCAGGTTTGCTGTATGGGATTTATGCTGCTTCACTATAGCACATTAGAACAATCACACAAATATTTCCATGCTGCTGGCAAACTGTTGGAAGGGGCGCTCTCGGGAAGCAGAAAAGGATGCACTTTAGTAATGTTTTTATTGTGATTATTATTTTGTATATTTAGAAGTATGGGTGTTTGGAAGCTCAATAAAGGCAGTGGTTGCCAAAGAAATTGCAAGCAGACCTCCATGTTGATAATCTTTCAAAGCAATCAACATACCAATTCCCTGTTAAGTTTTACTTTGGTATGATGTTGGCATAGGGTCACATCTGAATCCAGATATAGGTTTGAAACTGCGCTGTACTTCAGGGACAATTAGATCTGAAATTTGCCTTTCATCACTCCTCCCTTCTTCTGTTGGAGCAATATCACCAAGACACCACTGGCAGTAGAGAGGAAGGATGGACCATGTGTCTGACTCCATGTGGCATTTGCTAGATCAGCGCATAAAGAGCATTAACATTTAAAATCAACTCTCAAAATTTGTCCTCTCCTGCTGATAGGAGATGTTGACCGAAACCAAAATTCTAGACTGGTGAAATTCTCCACATCTCAACTGTATGATGAGACAGGCTATGCAGTCAGGTTTAGACTGCTCTCTCATTTGTGGCATGTTTTAGATATGTATTTTTGATGGGATCATGACTTGGCAACCAGTGCTATCTGACAGTCTATATGAGAATGAGATTGAAAGCTTTTTCATTTTGTATATGCTTACAAGAGCAGTTACTCTCCTTTAATGTATAAAAGGGAGGTTTTTTGCTTCTAGATTCACCTGGACAGACATGGAAACACAGCAGTTTGGTAAAATAGTCTGGAGGAAGGTGGGTTACTAAATTTCATCGTGGAATGTTACATAGTTTTCTGTCTCTGAGGTCACTGGGTACGATGTATAAAACTGGGGTCTCTTAGGCACTCTTTCTCCCATACTTACGCCTCATTTGTATTGTGGGGTTTTTTTCTGGCTTTGCTAAAGCATTAGTCATCCAGCTAAGAAGTTCACTTAAAAGCTCAGACTTTCCCAGAAGAATATTCATCTTCTCAGATGCAGAAAATCCTGCATATCTTGTGTCACTAAATATCTTGGAGTATTTTCAGACAGAATAGGATGACGGTCCTTTTGGTTTGGACAAAACATGGGTCTGACATCCAAAATTTTTCAAGGAATTCAAGGAGTTAACAGGGTTTCTTTTTGTATTTCACCCTACAGAGAGCCTTGTTATCAGCAGAGACAAACATAATTCTTGTTCAGTCCCTGATTCTGAGAGGGCTCACGCATATGATTAGATTTCAGTGGAGCAGCTTGTGTATAAATTTAAACAAGAATTCGTTGCAAGGCTGGAACTATTGTGAATAAGATGCATATTACCCCTGGGATCTTTTGATGAAAGGTGTTTTTATCTGTATCACTCATATCAGATATGTTGCTTTTACATGAGTGCTGTGGTTGTAGTCAATTCATTTTCTAACATTTAGAATAAAAGATACAAACCCTGGGTGACCTGAAAAGAGATTCAACATATCACAGGCACTGCATGCAGATTCCTCCCAAGCACAGCTGGCTGACAGGTATTGCGTGGAGTTAAAGGTCATACATTCTTTAGTGTGTCAGTCTACAGTTTGCACACAGATCAGGTATCTTTGATGTTTGTGTTCACACACAACACTTACAAGTTCTTCCTGCTGACTGTTGTAAAGCTCAGAATTAGCTGGCTGGCTGAAATCACATAACTCGATTTTTCTTTTGTACTGCCCACCACCACTGGCTATTATTAGATTTGGCAGAATTGTCAAAATGCTCATAAGCAGCCACTGACTTGTGGCCAGAGCAGGAACACTATGGATAGGCTTGAAAAATGTCATCTGAATAATAAAGCACCTACTGCTTTCCTTGGGAGGTAGTGCAAAAATAATGATTAATTTTCTCTCCATGCATTACAGAGATGGAAGGGAGAGCTGCTTACAGCTCTTTTCTCACTGGAGGATTCAAACTCATCAGGCCTCTGAGAGCCCAAGATTGAGGCTCTCATTTGCCTCAGTCTGTGAGCCCTGTTATATTCTGTGGGCTGAACCTCACAATCAGTAAGCTCATCAAGACGGGCTTAAGGCTCTTGACATTCCTTGAAGGAGCACCTCAGAGTTTTGCTTGTGGTAGTTTTATTAGAAATGTGCCATTTCTTCAGAAAAAGGCTGAAGTCCTGAGCTTATTCAGGATTGCACGTTTTGCATTTGATTTCAGTTGAATCAGGATTTCACCCAAACTGGTCTACACATGGTCTCTTTGTCAAGTGCCCACCAGCTGAGTGACATAAGGTGCCCATTCTTTCTGGAGCATGTGTCACATTTAGTACAGATTTGCCTGGTTTCCTCCTCATTCCTATTGAGATACTGCTAATTGCCTTCAGACCCAGTCATTCTGTATAGAGCTAGAGAGAAGCTGTGTTTAACATATCCTACAAAGAGCACCACCAATGGGTTCCACCCTTTTCTAAGCAATGCAGAGCTCAACAAGAGGCTGAGGTTGGATGGATCTCTCAGAGCCAGTGCACTCTCCCATAGTCAAGGGATAAAAGTATCTATTGCTACACCATAACCAATCTGTGCTTGTTCAATTTCTACCTTAGGAGCAGATAAATCTGGAAATGGCTATTTCTCTCTGTAGCCAGAGAGTTCAGATACAGATACTTGTTTTGTAGTCCTGTAATTTGGATACACTAATCCCTGCTCATGTGCTGAGCAGGAATAAAGCCCCGGTGGCAAGTAGGATAAGCAGTGCAAAGTCTCATAACCCTACAGACTTGAACAATTTTATGGACAGAACACCTGTGTGTGAGGCACATCATAACTGTATTAAAAAGTCACCACTACACATGTTAATGACTTAGTTTTTCTTCATTTACCGTCTAGTATAACTGTGTATATGAAACTGAAACAGAAAACTCTAGGAACTTGATCTGTGGTTTTAATATGGCGTATATCAGAGTTTTGTGCTATGAACTTGCAGCACTAGCCATACATTTCAATGAAAACCAATAAAGTATCTTTTGTATCTAAGGTAGAAAAAAAAGTATCTATCACTGTAGTGCAGCGAGCTCTGCCTGCAAAAGTGTGTTCAGATAGCTTTGACTGCAATAATGAGATTATAAAAAACATTCTACAGTAAAAACTTCCTACCGCCGCGCACTGCATGTTAAGGGCCACGAGTGAGCTCTGAGAGCAGCAGAATTCTGTCCTTGCACTGCACTGCAATTGATATGTATTCTTATCAGAGGGAAAGTGATTCATCCAAAGCAGGATGTCAACAGCTTTGCTCTTTCCCACACACTTCCTTTGAACTAAGGGGTTTTTTATTGTCAAGGTCCCTCAGGATCATAGTTTATGAGAAACCTCATGCAAGTTCAAAACCTACTTGAGTCTTTTCTTGGTGCTAGTACTTAAACAAGGCAGGTTTCTTCAGTTATTTAATTTCTACTTTCTACCAGCAATGACTGGCTTCGTTTTTTCCTTTGCACCACTGAAACCCAGGCATTGCAGGGTTTTGGTTTGGGGGTTGTTGTTTGGCGATTTTTTTCTGAGGATCACACCAAGCTCAAGATATTGAAAAGCAACATACTTAGCAGCCTACCTTCCCCCTCAGACACTGAATGAGTATAAACAAATCTAGAAAGACATTTAATTCTGGCACCTAATGGCATGCCAGGAGCAGACACACACTACATACCTGATAAAGCAACAGTCACAGTCGGGTGAAGGGGATGGGTCTCGAAATGAAGGTTGTTTTAATGTTCTTGTTGTTGCAGAACACCGCAAAACATTAACAGGGATCAGTAAAGAAATAGTATCACTTCTATCAGGAAAATAAACCAAAGTCATTGCACAGTCACATGACTCCCATTAAGGGCTTAACAGAGATTCCCTTTACTGCTGGATCATGCTATAAATAAGCAGATGGTGGTGATTTTGGGTCCAAATTGTTGGATTTACATACAAAATGTCTTTGGATAGCAGGAAAAAAGGTTGAATAGCTTTAAATTAAGCAATAAAAGCATGCTGTATTTAAAAAAGAAAAAAAAGATGGAAGCAGGAGCAACAATACTATTAGTATGAAAATCCTCAAAGCCTGCAGTTCTGGTAATGTTTAAAAGCTGAGTGATATAACACATAGTTAAGATTATTCAAATACAGTAAATTGGAAAATCAGTGGAGTCTTGCTGATTTATACCAGTAGAGTTTTGCTCTTATTATTTTATTTTCAAGGTAAGACTTCAAATACATTCATTTAAAAATATTTAATAAGCTCTAGCCATAAGCCTATTTTGGATGGCTCTGGTTATACAGCTTGCATCTGAAGTTTTACATAAGTAATATTTGGTTTTAACCTACTTTTCAATCAAGCTGATGAAAACCTGCCTACCTTGATTTACATCCTCAGAAGGATTTGTGCCGTAAGATCATTCCTGCCTGGTGTTGTAACATGGTCCTCCCCTAGCTCTTACGGCTCCTAAAAGCACACACAAGTGGAAAAACTCATGACAGTGTCGCCTACCTGACTGACTTCAGTCCTGAGCAGCAGTGTCTACATACAAAGAGCTTTGTGCCAATGAAAAACCATGTGATATTCATGCCTTTTGCTTCTCTGGATTAATTGTGCCTAGTGTGGGTGTCTCCTGGATGCTTCTACATCCAGATACTGATACAGTGTTTTCTAGACGTATTGAGTATGCAGTATTTGAGAGCACCATGGGCAATAGCACACGGAGCATTTGCCCTGGAGTTCTGGCTGGTCTCCTTGCCATGAGAGTGACCCCACAGCTGCACCATGACCACTGTCAGTGCCTCTAGGAGGACCTGGACCTTCCCCTCCCCCTGAGACCCCAAAAGCAGAGTGGGTCTCCTGATTCCTAGAAGCTCCAATCCAGAGCCTTTCCCAGGCAACTGCCAGGCTTTCTCACAGACTCTTCAGTCAACAAAACTATTATATATAAATGTTCTTGGGGGGACCCCAGAGCGAGGCACAGCACTGTCTGGCTCCTGGCGCTCAGGGGTCCCCCAGGCACGGGATCACAGCTTCTGTGCTGTAGGCAAGGTCTCCTGTTGGCGTTCGTGGGAGCTGCAGGGCCGGCTCTCTGTCCAGGGCAGAGCTTTCACTGCGCCTTTTGTTATGAGGAACTCTCTCGGCTCCTCCCTCGCCCAGCACTCCCGCGGCCCAGCCCCACCTCCCAACTGTTTTATCCAATTGTAGCCATTCCTCTCAGCGCTACTCTTGTATCTTCTCAGAGTCACGACACTGAACCTCAGCGCGTTCGATTTAGGTACAATTTAGACCATCAAGAAGGTCGCTTTGTACTCTAAATCCAGAGATGTGCTGGCATTAGCTTCACCTCCAGCCTCGGGGCCAGCCTGTTAAAATTTGTGTCTCGGAGGGGCAGCCCCGCGTGCATGAGTTGAACACGGAGGCTGAGCAGCCCGGGGTTCACGGACCCGTCCAGTCGCCCTTGAACGACAAACGGACCCTCCAAGAGGGGCGAAATGGGAAGGCACACAAACAGCTGAGACAGGATTACCCTGCCCAGCATCACTCTGCCGCTCATGGCTAAATACCACATGTTGTTGTGGAGGAAGGTTGCTTGTAGCAGCTTATGTTCTCATACAGAGGATAAAACTCCTTTGCCTGCTGAAAATGTCCTCCCAAGCATGAGCCTTGTGACCTCTTGAGAAGGGACAGTGTTGCTTACAGCTGTTTTCATTTGGGTAGATAAATTCCAAATTAAAGTAAACTACTGGAGGGGAGAAGAGAGCTGGAGTTTGTCCAGGTAAATATTGGCACGTAATAATTGCAAGTGAGCTTGTGTTTGCTTCTCTGGGAACGGTTCATGAAATTCATGTGCAGGCTTTGCCTTCCCCACAGCTTAAATGCAGCTGTCTCGAGGGAAATATGGCAGTTATTTAATAGTGCCCAGCAATGACACAAAACAACTTAGGGCAGGAAGAGAAGGCACCATATTAAATTAAAACTGCACAAAGCAAAATTTAAGGAGACAGAATGTAATTACCCAACTTGGACCGTGGCCAAGGCACTGATGCTAACACCTTTATTATTAAAAAAAAGGAAAAAAATGCCATGAGAGCCAGAAAAATCAAGAAGAGATGAGACCTTGCTTTCACATTCTTTTCTGAAAGATGGCACCTCAAGTAGCACAGTGCCCATTAGCACTATGCCAGGGTATTGATTCAGGACCTGCTAAGAAAGAAGAAGGCCACCCACTGAAGAACATGCATAATTAAAGCTAAAAAATGAGCTTCTTTCTCTGTGAAATACAGAGTTCTCATGGCAGTTTTTCCCCAGGAATACACCATCAGGGAAAAAAAATAGTTTGCACTTCACCTCCAAGGAATTTTGCAAAGGTCGAGCCCTAGAGCCAGCTGGATGCATTATTTAGTGACTTGACCATTTTATTACTGAATATTTCATTTGGTTTGTTTTTGCAATCAACTATTTCTGTTCATGTTAAAAGGAGCTATCACTAAATCCCATTTTTACTGTAGTAGACAGTGAGACAGGGGCAGCCAAAGGAAGCAGATGCAACCAGCTGTCCTTGATGTTCAGCAGCTTCCAGTTCCTTTGGGCTGCTTTAGTAACTCCCACCTTCCAGTGAGTTTCTCAGTGGTATTCTAGAAGTTTGCAACAGGAATCAGGATCCTTGTTGCTGCCCAGCAGCATTACTGCAAATGTGTTCTGCAGAAGTACTCCAAATTACACCCTGAGGTCCTGAAGATACATCACCAAGAGCTTGTAAGGTTCCATGGGCATATGGGAATAGGGAAAGGGAGAAAATGAGTTGAAGTTAGGTGTTGTGGTGGGAGCATAGTTTTATGTTCTCTGTGCAAACTAGAGACACACAGACTGGAAGTGACCCATATGTTTACCACAGTTATGATTTCAGCCATGGACTCAGATTCAACCTGGATGCAGCCATTTACCTTTTACAGAATGAGTGTCTTCCCAAAGGAAAATCCAGACATTTCACCTTGATCAGAAGTTCCATAGTAGATTGAGCAATCATTTGAGACTTTAAGGACCCATGTTGAACACAAGTCCTTTTCAGGCTAAAATTCAGTAAACCTGTGTAAGTTGGTTACTCAAATACATTTTTGAGCTTCACCAAAATTGTGCCATTTTGCTGAATGGATAGATCCAGAGTTTTAGGAAAACAGATGCAGAAGGTATAGATACTTCATGTTCAAAAGTATGGGCACCATTTATCTCAGTTCCTCGCATTATTTGGTTTGGTTTGGTTTTTTTGCTACTAGAATATTTCAGCTTTCCTGGGTGCTGGCTAAATTATTTGTAAGATCCAAATTTCAGAGCAGGGCCTGCCTTTTATGAATAAATACTATTAAGCACACTATCTAGTTATGCTAAGTCCTCACAGGCAGCAGCTTCTACTGTATAGCTTTTCTATATAATATGCCCTTCAGGGCCTGTGCATTTACCGATATGATTTTATAGGTATCTGTAGTAAGCTGAAACATTTTAGATTAATAAATTACATAGCAGCATAATTATGTGCAGATTGTGTTTGCTCCACAGTTACAGCTGAGAATGACTTTCCACTGTAAACCAAAAAAACACAGCCCCCTTTATAGAATTAGAAAAGCTTTATCCGCTTCTAGTTATGTGTAAGTGAAAAGTCACGGGACATAGGACAGGAGAATAAGAGGCTCTGTCTTCCTTGGACCCCATCTTAAATGCAGAATTCTACATTGAGTTGAAAGAATTTCAGAACAAATACAGCCAGAATATACCTACAATATCTGAGGAGAAATGCTGCAATTAAAAGTGGGTTTTGCCAACATAGATTTGCATGGGTCCTGCATGAGCAGGTCATTAATACCATTAAGAACTCTTGTTTGAAAAACCACTGCATGTTTTCAATATTTATGATTTATCATGGATGAAAGGTTTTTCTCTCCACAAGACGATTTCTTGGCTTTTGGTGGCTCTTATTTTGATCAGTGCTGAACACTTTTCAGAGTCCTTACCTGTGCTGTCTTCATGAAAAGAAACATAAACTTTTAATCAGTCTTCTTTAAATGCAGAGTCTTCCTTTGTTAATGAGTAGAAAAGGCTAGAATGCTTTTCTCTTAATCATATAGTAATTTCACTAATTCCAGCCTTCTTAGTGATCATACTACAAACCACAAAAAGATGTACTTTAAATTTCTTATGAGATAAAGATAATACTGTATGTGGTCTTCATTAAGAGCCCAGGTGCTACCCATTATGATGAAGCATCATTAAAAAACTGAATATGTTTGTAACCTTCTTGGCCAGTAGCACACAATTACTGCATGTGTATAAAAAGAAAAATAATGATCTGATGCTGTAGCATCACCATCAGTACCAGGGATATGGATGTACACAGTGAGTCAAGATCCATTTTACATGTTGTCATTGCTCCGTTTGGAGCTTGGATGTGCAGGGGTTTCTGACAGCTGGTGACAAAAAGGCAGCATTGGTTCATAGCTCTGAGTTGGGATAACTTAGCTGGAGTTTCATCCACTGTGGAGACTCCCCCCAGGCCTCCACAGTGCCTCTGCTGTGGAGCTATTCTGCCATGCCCAAAGACAGCGTGCAGGAAGCTCCACAGATGTTAGTACTTTTCATCCGACGTTAGCACATGGAGGGTTGATAGTCCCAAAATGATCCTTTTCCTCATCTTAGCACCAAGCTATCCTACAGCACGTTCTAGCAAAGCCATCCAGAGGGGACTGAGCTTTGAACCATAGCCAGCCACTCCTGCTGCTACGTGGGATGGCTGCAACATGGCCCCTGAACTATAGAATCAATGCTTTTATAAAGCTTCTATATAAGAAGATAGTGACAAAAAAAAATATCCAAAATCCATACATTGGGATTGCTGTAGAGGCTTCTTCAAGATTTTTTTTTTCTTTTTTTCTTTTTTTTTTTAACAAATTAAGTTCTTTCACAAAAGTACTCAATCCTAAAACATCTCATTTTGTTGAAGAAGTACCACCATGGAAAAGGAGATAGATGAGGGTACAGCCACATTCACCCTTCAGAATGATTGGGTTGGCATCATGCTCAGTATTTAAAGTAGAGGGAAGAAGGAGGAATGGAGGGATATTTGGAATGATGGTTTTTGTCTTCCCAAGTAACCACTGGGCGTGATGGAGCCCTGCTTCCCTGGGGATAGCTGATTACCTGCTCGCCCATGGGAAGTGTTAAATTAATTCCGTGTTTTTTCTTTCCTTGCTTGTGTGGCTTTTACTTTCCCTATTAAATTGCTTATATCTCAACCTACGAGTTTTCCAGCTTTTACCCATCTGATTGGGTAAATGTTCCCCGATGTTGCTTTTGGGGAAGCGAGTGAGTGTCTGTGTGGGGCTTGGCTGCTGGCTGGGGTTAAACCAGGACAAGGTTACTCCCTACCCAAGGAATAGCTATGATTCAGCTAAAATTGTCGCTCCCATAAAGGGCAAAATACTAGTTTTTCTCTGAGTCTTGGGAGTTTGTTATTACTATTGATTTAATAATCACCTTTTTAGCTACTGTGGTGACAAGAAAAAAATTACAAAGGGGGTAGATATCAAAGGTAGCATCCAGTCCAGGATTTTATCTGATTTCTTTCAGTCTATTGTAGAGTGATGCAGCAAGATAATAGGACTGACTTTACTGCAACCCACTGTAGGAGGGTGGAGAGTCAAAGCCAGTAACCTTCTCACGGTAGCTGTATCAGCTCTAGTAAGTACTCCAGTATTCACTAAAAGGAGAAATCCCTCCTTGTCTTCTTTCTGGTATTTTGTATCTTTTAGTTATGAGCAAAAATGTAAAGAGCTTTGGTTGTCTTATTTTCCCAAAAGGAATGATTCTATAGAAAACATCCATTACTGCTTACTCTTTAACTAGATGTTATTCCCAAGTGCTGTGTAATCATTAAGTGAGCTTTAATTTAACAAGTGTGCTGCTCTTAGCACATTTTTACTTACGTAGTAGTAAATTAACTATAACAGATTGTAACTGTTCTCCATCATTTAGCAATAAGTAAGGCTTCCCATAAATATCTTTATAACTAAACCAAGGGATTTTTATGGCACTTGCTCACCACTCATTCTTATTTCTCATCACAGCTTAAACAATATCCATTTCAAAGAAAAGATTCTTTTTCATGCTGAGATTGAAAATTTCAGTTCATTTGCCTTCTGGTTACTGGGGAGGAAACTGTACCACCTGAGGTATGTCTCACTTGGCCACCTCTGGTAGATGAGCAATGCTTTGGTAACAGGGATGGGAACACTTCAGTGGCCTAAGTGAATTTGCTGGATCAGTGAGGCATCGCTGCATTTCCACAGTGATTTCTTTCAGTGTCTCACAGTTTCACACATTTACATCACAGATTTTGCTTTGGTAGTAATCAGCAGCAAGTTTCTGAATGACTACAATGCTAAGGGCCAAATCCTAAAAGTACCATAACCAAACCAGAGTCTGATATTTAGAGGAGCTCTCATCTTTTATATCTGCAGCCTTCTGAGTTTGTATGTTAAGTCAAGCCTCTATGCTTGTGTCTGAAGGGGGAAAACTCCTTCTGAAAGACTGTCCTTATGTGACACTTCTCTCTGTCTGCTGTCTATGCAGATAGGGAATGACCATGATTAATTAGAATAGCTACTGAAGTAATTTCTTGAGAACAATGATGATATTTAACTTGAATATTTTTTTCTCCAGGGCTTTGCCCTGATCCTCTAGGATTGTGCACTTCAAAGGGAAAAAATGGCTCTGGCACTTACATTTATGCTAGGCTGACATTGTTGGTTTGCTGCCAAAGAGGCAAATCACAGAGGCACCAGCTGAGGGATCTCAGCCACTGAACCTTGGTGCTAGCCTTACAAGAAATCGCTTCAATGGTGACATGAAATACCTCTGCCCATTTTGTCCTTACAGTTACCGAAATGCCATCCCAAGTTAAGTTAAATCACAGCTTTCTCATATAGGTACACGACCCTTCAGAATCAAATTGATGCCATCAGCTTGTTTCACATTTCACAGCCTGAAGCAAAGTCTTAGAGGATGAAAATTCTGCTTAGAAAAATCCTGCTCTATGCTCACCCTCTTATTGCCCCCTGCATATTACAGACGTCTTCGTAGAACATTATCTTTTTTCTGGAGTTTTCTATACTGTGGCTTTGTTTGGTTTTTTTAAGAGCAAAAATAAACACAACATTAAAAATAGCTGTTATTCTTCTGACCTCAGAAAAAAAAAATGGGTTTGTATTTTAAAATAATTGAATTTTCATTTCAAAAATTGTTTAACCACAATGGCCTCTTGTCAGTCTTCTCACTCAGAAATGTTCTCCTGATTCCTTGACACCTCTTTCTCTCTCAATTCATGGAGATTTTGGTCTCTAGCAGAAACCAACAGAAAACAAAATAGCTAAAAGAGGCTAGTGGAATTTGAGTTGCACAGGGGTGTTACAATAATTATTTTTCCAGGAAGTCCATATGTTGCTCTAAATATACAGAATGATGGCATTAGATGGGTAATAATCAGTGATTTCTCTCAGTAGTTTTCGCTGAACTGTGAGGTAGAATTGTTCCCTGGAAGCCTATTTTCACTTGGCAAAAGGAAATATATTCATCTAGTCGTGCAACTGCAAAAGCAAAATAGAACAGGAATTTGGCCAGCGTTTTCAACACTTTCATTTTTTAACATGTAGAAACTTATCTTTTCCTTTATATACATCATCAAAACAAAGTCTTTCTTTTGGAATTTGGGAATTTTTTTGAGGGAAGGTGTTTTGGAAGTGGCCCACTGTCACTAGAAAATTCAATAAATAATGCTGTATTTAGAACCTGGATTTCTGTCTGGGTGATTTGTATGTACAACAGTACTGTGTCCACTCTTCTTAAGGATTTTATTTTGTCACGCCATTATTTATTTAGATTTTTATTATTTCAGTTCTTATGCTATTCTGAAAACAGAGAGAAATATTTGTAGAGCATCTTATTTTTTCAAATGTAAACGTTTCTCATTTTTAAACAGTACCCTTAGAGTCTGTAGAGAAAGGCATATATGAGCACATCTAACACAAGTTATTTTACTCCTGCATCTCCATAACGTAACCTTGTTCCTCAGTTCATGTGATGCCTCTGTTTGTCTTGCCCCAGTGTACCAATCTGTCAGCAGAGGTTTGATCCGTGTGTATTATGTTTATGTGGCTCTGCTTAAAGTTACAACAGGGCAAATTCTTTAGGACAAACTGCTCTCAGTAGTGGTGCTTGTTTTACAATATTTTGAGAGCATGTGTTTCTCTCAGTCTTTTCATTGATAGCCATATGTCAGGGAGTGCTGCAAGCAGATAGCCCAGAGTCATTACAGGTATCCTGGTGATAAGACTGTGTTATGAGTGTGATTGTAAAAAGATCTGAAATTTTCATCAGATATATAATATTAAAAGCATGCTGGATAAATTCTAAAAAGAAAAATGGAAAGTAGCTGAGTTGTTTAACACCTTAAATAAAAGGAGAAAAAATAGGTGGATCAAAGAAGCCTAAAAAGAAAGTCTGTTTGCTCTTTTTTCATCAGATGTTACTTGGATCCTGGGGGGTTTCATTATCCAGATGGAAAGTACAGGGCTTGTTTATCAGAGTGCCGAGGCTCACACTGAAATGACAGCCTGGTCTGCAATCCCCGTGGGAAGGTGTGGGCAGAGACATGGGCAGAGGTGAGCTCACTGACGCCTCACCTTTGGCAGGGATCCCCAGAAGCCCTGGTAGCACATGTTCAACTCTTCACACTCTGTTTCCTCAGCCCTTCATTGAGAACAGGGCCTTGGACTGCAAACCCTTTCCACCAGCCTTCGAGGTCTTGTCTGCACCATGTGGCTGCTATCAGGTTACAAATAAAGAAAAATTAAAATTGGTTTATGAACTGTCATTATTATAACTGAGTTCTGCTATTAGCTAGGTCTAAATGTTTTCATATATTCCACACCTCTGTTGCCCTTTGAGATTTTCAACTGTTGTTTTCTTGTACATTAATAATTTCCTTGTATAATTGTTCCCAAGAGAATGAGCTGAAAGAATTATGAATTAATTTGCATTTTTTAATGTACTAATAAACTTTGCAAGAAGAAAATTCCACTCCATCCAGGTGGAAACCAATCACTTTAAATCAAAGCTTACTGAATTTCAAATAGTTTTGTTTTTCAAGAAGTTGCAGAAGAACAGTGCTCTGCATGTTAAAAGTAATTAGAAAGCACAAACAGCAATTCCAGAAAAAGCCCTGGGTCATTTTTTTGCTGCAGCAGAGTTCACAGGCACTTAGGAAAATGAGTGTTTGTTGTATTTAAACAAAATGAATAGCAATTTCTTGGAGGTTGAGAGGTCTCAGGCTGTAAATGTAGATTTCACCTTTTCAATGAAAAATATTTTTAAACTGTTTTAGCAGTTTTTATTGTCTGATGTAAATCAATAATTCATGGTATAGCCTCTAAAATAGGGTTCAAGAAAAAGAAATGTCCTTTTATGTACAATTTATTCAAATAGAATCTTGAGTGAACAAAATGTTCTATCTCACGTATTCATTTATAACCAGTCAGGTCCTTGTTCACCAAAGCACTCATCTTCATTTATCTCTGAGCACTTGAGAAACCAAAGCTCTTCTCCTGAGTAACTAAAGAAACAAGTTCTGAGCATCTACTCTCAGTTTAATACATGAGAGTGTTACTCACATAGTTACTCACAAGCTCAAGCAATTTACTGAACTGGTGATTTGACATCCAAGTTTATTTACCTTCATGTATTGTAGCCTTGGTTAACTCTGGGAATAGAAATGCATGCTTTTCCCCCCATTTTCCAAATGAGACACAAATNCTGAACTGGTGATTTGACATCCAAGTTTATTTACCTTCATGTATTGTAGCCTTGGTTAACTCTGGGAATAGAAATGCATGCTTTTCCACATAAACAGTGGAAAAGAGAGGTCTTGAAAGCAAGCTTCTGATTTTGGAAGTTTATTTTAGTAGTTGATAAAGTTTAGCACTAACATTTGACAGGGCAAAACTCCCATTTGTTTAAGTAGCTACAAACTGTCGGGGCCAGAATGAATCCCAGCTGGCACGGGAAAGCGGGGGCAGTGAAAGAGGGGGAAGGGACTGCTGAAGGACAGAGAGAAAGCAGGGACACAACATAGCAGGTTTGGAAGCGGGCAGAAGAGCGGCGGAATTGTGACCAAGGGGAGGCCTGCGGGAATGTCACAAGAGGCGAGAAAAGGCCAGGCGGGCACTTGCTGGGGCAAGGCCCAGAGTAAGAGGAAATGGGGGTGCTAGGCCAAACAAGGGGGTGCTGCTAACAAGGCAAAGGGAGCTGTGCCTCTTCCCTAAGGGAGCAGATGCAGATTAGAGGCACATCTTCATCAGGACTATTGAAATGGCCATGGAGAATCAAACCTACAAAAAAATGTTCACTACAACCTGGGTGATGTTTCCTGTCAGAAAATAGAAAAACAAAGTAATTTCTAAAAATAGGGCCTAAATATGAATGATCAAAAAACTGAATGCAGGAATTTTTCAGCAGGTCTGGATGTTTAGACCTTTTTCCCCCCTTAGTGCTTTGAAGAGCGTAAGGTTCTTTATCAACACAGCTTGATATGACACTCCTTTCTTTAGCATGCCCAAGAAGGAAAACCTTGCATTGACTGAAGAAACCCCCAACAGAACCTGTTTCTCCCATACAGCTACCCCATGGCACACAGGTTTCCACACATTCTACCTGAAAGTGTTTTCCTGCTGTAAGTTTGAAGTTTGCAGAGTGCTTCCAGAGGAACCTTGAATGTGTGCTCAGAGCACCGTGTGTAATGAAAAGTACTGACAACAGCAGAACACCGCTAGCAGTAGGAAAATACACATTTAAAACTGTTGCTATTTTTATTCTTTGAGACGTACTTTTTGATTTTTCAGGCTGTTGCAGAGACTGCAAGCAGATATCTTGGGTTTTTTGCATTCTTAGATGATTTTTATACAACTGTATATATACATGAATTTTTTAATTTCTATGGTAATGAAAGGCTATTTTTCCTGTGCTCAAAACAGCATTTTTACACACAAAAACATCCAGCTATCCCTTAAACAGCCCAGAAGACACTAATTGACAGCAGAAGTGTCTGCCATTATGGATTCATTTTATTTTAGCAACAGATAAAACATTTGAAATTCTTCATAGCTTGTGCTTGTTATGACTGTGTGTAGGGAATTTCCTCACAGAGACAAACTTTCTCCAATTCCAGACTGGAATTACTTTTGCTTAATGTAAATATATATGGAAGCCCTCAAAATATACAAGCTGCAGTGCAAATTCCAGTGCAAGGCTTTTTAAAATGAGCAAGGTGCAAACTTTGTAACAGAAAGGAGGGAAGACGCCTCTGAGTCAGCACAGTTCAGTACCACTGAAATGAGGCTACTGTCTGTTTGAAATGTTTTGAGATCTGTCCAAATAATCCAAGACCCTGAAAAATATCACGCCTGTAGAAAATACGGACACTTCTTCGTTTCTGGCACATTCCAGCCTGCTCTTGTTGCACAAATTCCCGCATGGAAGGAGTCATTCTTCCATGGTAAAGTAATACTCTATTTAATGGCATTTTTTTCTTGCCAGGCTCAAAGAAAGTCATCAGTACTGTCTCCCCAAACTCCCCACACACTGCAGTGTTTAATGATATCTTATCTAAAGTAAGAACGTGTTGCTTAATGAATATGCATTTGTCACATGAATACCAGGAACAGATTAAGACCAAAAGTCCCTGGTAATCTCCTGGGAGAGATATGTGGAGTGCTGGAGCCAGCACAGCCAGAAAACCTTCAAAATATTTTTCTTCAGCTCTAATTTGAAAACTTCAATGGCAAAGTCTGCCCTAAGGAGAAATGGTGCTAAGCACAGATTTATTTATTTCCTGCTGATGAACACAGCCATGTGAACAACTGAGATGTTTTTTCTTGCAGGAGGCTGCAAGAACTGCCGAGTTAAAAGCTTAAGCTTCAAAATTGACATTGACCCTATTTATTAGCACAATAATGGGCTTGTTGTGGCTCCCGTGGCTTTCCAGGATTGCAGAGGCCTATATGTAAGTGTGTTTTTGCTGTCCCAATGCAGGTGGCTGGCAAGGCAGGGTGCATGGTTGAAAATACGCCCCGTGGTGTCTCCTGGAAGATGACTGCATTGCTCGTGATCCTCGCTTTCAGGGCAAGGCAACAAAATCCCTTCAGAAACTATTTATCTCTAAGAACAGGCTGACTTTATTTTTTGAAAATACATGATGTTTCTCCGGCAGGCCTTGGGGAGCAGAGCTTGGATGAGTCTCTTTTGGAGTCAGGCAGTGAGATCAGCTTTTCCCTTGGGCATGGCCGCTGGAGGCCACCATCCCTTAAGGCCTGGCATCAGCCAGTTATGGAAATGTCACTGCTCCTCACCTGGTTCCTGCCTGGAAGAGAGGCAGGGTTTGGAGCCTGACTTCACACTTCCCTTCAGGATATTCAAGTCCCCTCACAATGGCATTTTCTGATCTTGCAGAATATCTAATTAGAAGTTAACCCTCTAGTCACAAACTGTATTTGATCTTGTCAAGAGAAATGTAAGATTTCCAACAAATGCAAAACATGTTCTTGAAAATGTGGCCTATTGAAAAAAAATTTGTAAGAAAATTTTATGTACAAGTAAAAATTTTCAGTACAAGTTTTCCTGTTTATACTTTTTATTACTGAGGAATCATTCACTAATTTTCAAAAACAGTATCTTCATGAGGTTTCTTTATTATTATTATTGTTGTTGTTGTTGCTTAAAAAATAACTTTTACAAACTTTTTACTGTTTTCCAAACACCTTTTATTGGTGCATATCAGTCCTAAAAAACCAAAAGTGCTTCAGATCCTTCATGAATCATCCATACTTCATAGACTCATAGAATAGCTGAGGTTGGCAGAGACCTCTGGAGATGATCTAGGGCAGCCCTCCTGCATAAGCAGGTTGCTCAGGACTATGTCCAATCAGCTTTTGAAAATCTCTATAGAAGGATTCCACAATGCTCTGAGCAACTTGTCCCATCGTTCAGCTTATTATGCAGTAAAAATAATTTTTAAAAAAAATTTTAAAAAAAAAAAAAAAAACAACACACTAAAAATTTCTTATGTTTAAAGAAAATGTCTTGTGTTTCAGTTTAGGTCCATTGCATATTGTCCTGTCACCAGGAATTGCTGAGAAGACTCTGGCTCCTCTCCTTTACTCCCTGCCATCAGCTATTCATACACACTGATAAAGTGCCCTAAGCCCTCTCTTCTTCCTCTGATGGAGCAGCCCCACCTTTCTCAGCCTGTCCTTGCCAGCCAGTCACCCCTGTGACCCTTTGTGGACTCCCTCCAGCGTGCCTGCATCTTTCCTCTCTCCAGCTGGAGAGCCCCAGCCTGTGCTGGTGGGTGGGGCTGTTCCTCCCGCAGTGCAGGGCTTTGCACTTCCTTTGGCTGAAGTGCATGACATTCCTGTTTGCCCAATTCTCCAGCCAGTCGACCTCCCTCCGGATGGCAGCACCACCACCCGGTGCAGCACCCACCCCTTCGAGTTCTGTGCCACCCGCAAACCTGAGGGCACCTTGTGCCGTCATCCAGGTCCTTAACAAAGGCGCTAAACAGCACCAGACCCAGGTGCACAGCGGATGCACAGTGGATGCACAGTGCATTTGAACACGGTCCCATGAGGGTGCAGTACGCTGGAGTTAAAAAGCGTGGTTTTATGCGTGCATTTGGTTGCCACCTCCCCGCCAAGCCCCTCTGTCCTGCTGTTATCCCTGCTCTTGTCGGCAGGAGCTCCACGTGCTGCAATAGCACAGGCGGCAGCTCGGCAGCTCTGCAGCACTCCCGGGGGCACAGGGAGCGGGGCACACCGGCCCTGTCCCACAGACAGGTGCGGGGCCACCAGCAGGCAGGGCCCAGCCTGCTGCTTCCCACCGAGACACTCCTCAGGACGGCAGAGACCACTGCCGCTCGCACACGGGTTTGGCCAGCCAGAGCATTCACAGGTGTTCCCCACGGAGTACCTCTCAGCAGGCAAACGTCTGAGAGAAGGCTTCAACTGCTGAGCTGGCTGCAGGCTGGGCCCTGTGTAGATCTGGGTTGCTTCTGACAAAATTATCTATTGAAGAAACAGTTTGGGGAAAAGCTGGGATGAGTATCTTATATGAAAGTCTCAGGAGAGTTCTTCACGTGATTATATGCTGTAGTAAAAGAGAGAAGTTTGATTCCTTGCATAAATTATTACTATTAATAACTTAATTATAAATTTAAATATTAATTATTATAATGAATCCTTTAGTACCTAACAATTATAGAGTGTTACAAACTTTGAAATAAGCACTACAAGTCTCTAAATAAACAAAATCTTCACGGCCTGAAACTGACATTTTTTTTCCTTGCTTTGTAGGAGACCTCAATACAATAGGCACTAAAGCTCTGGATTTTCACTTACTCCAACAGAAAGCAAACAAGTGTCAGAGTAAGTAAGAATCAGATCTCAAACCCCAGTAGGTTTGGCTCCCTCTGATGGAATTTCCACCCTTCTGTCACGTATTCTTCTGCTTCATTCTTATAAATTCAAATTCTTCTTCAAAACCATACATGCTGGTGCACTTTCAGACCTCTTCCATATATGATCTCTCTTATCTTGACTTTCATTTTGTGAAACTAGCAGGTCACTGTATTTCCTTTCTTATAATTTAAACAAGCACGTTCTGAGATACAGAAAGGCTAATCTCACAATTCTCAAAAGCATATCTGTAACTCTCATTCTATTTCTGGACTTCATTCTATAGTCAACACATCTTTTTTTATTATATTTGTCTTTTGTAACTTATAACATCTTTGATCCTGCTCAAGACTCTCACAGTCTGTTTTACTTGGCAGTGAAGAAGCACGGCCATTTTTAGCATTAAGGTTGAAAGAAACTACAGAGCTGTGGCTGGAGTGGAACTGGAAAGAGGTTCCCAAAGTAAAATATGCTATGAATTTGAGGAATTGATAGTCCAGGGAAGTGCTGCTCTGTCCTTCCTAAGGCTCAGTTTAGGATGAAGGTTAAACTTGGAAAAAATCTCAGAGCTCCATTTGGAGTGAGGCTGGAAGGAAGCTGCCAGTAGAGAAATAGTTTAGGCCAAAGGAGAATGTTCAGCCCCGGGAAGGGCTGTGGAGCACCTCTGCAAGGCTGGGAGTAGAGCTGGCATCATCCATTTCTGTAATCTGTGTAAACAACCCTGTGTTTTGTGCTCATTTGGCACGTGAGCACCAGCCTTAGAGCATGTACTCTACCCACAAGGAAGAGAGGTGTATCTCCAGAGAGGTTACAGAGGGGGAGATCTACCTCCCGCTTCTAGAGTGCTGTGCTGTAAGGGAAAGAAATGCAAAGGTCCTGAGCTTTCCGACACGCTGGGAAGGACAAGACTTAAATTCTCGTGCAGCAAGCTGCAGCGGTGGCAGAGGCCGTGAGCGGGGTGCAGGCAGCGTCACCGGGCTGGCACTTTAACGGTGTACTCCTGGAACCTTCATCTGTCCCACCATTCCGATACATTGCTGTATTCCTATCTCACCGATCACCCACCCACCGCCGCTCCCCTCAGCGGGCGC
>WEIT01010405.1:280724-301058 GCA_013389985.1 Dryoscopus gambensis | reverse complement strand
GGTGAGGGCCCCACCCGGCCCGGGCTGAGGCGGGCGCCGGCCGCCGCCCTGCCGGGGCTGGGAGGGCTTTCTGCCTGCTGTGGCGCGGCTGTGACTCCGCAGCGCTACGTTACGCTTTTGCCAGTTAGTATGTGGGGGTGTTGTTCTGTTTTTAGCTCTCTGCCCTCCTTGCTCTCGATAAAGCGCTTGAAGTTACCTTGCTCTAAGTACCAGTTTCCAAAAACGAAAGTGAAAATCACTGAGTTGGCCCTATAAGTTCCTGCAGGCCGTGTCATCCCAGTGGAAGAGTTGCGTTTAGTGACACAATCAGGGTGCACCTCATAAAGTATTTCCAGTTCCAAAAGCAGCATTTCATAACTGCGCTGCAGAGTAAAGTAAAAATCCTAGCAGCAGGATTATGTCCTGTGTCACTCCTCTGTGATTAATGCGAGCTGTCCAGTGTTGTGCGTGCTTGTTTCTCACCCGTGTTTAACCCTGCCTTTCTTTAGAATACTCTCAGCTTATGTTGGACACTGCACACGTAAGGAATAACCGGTCGTTTGAAAAAAGGCCCTGGTAGTTGGGGTGCTCTGTGATACCAGGAGTTGTGTATAATTGTAGTTAAAGCACGTGTGCCTCCAAGACCTTGGGGTTTTTGTCTGGTGTGCGCCATTTGCGGCAGTGAGCTGGCAGTGAGCTGGCCGTGTTGGTGCTATCAGTGCAGCACAGGCCGGCTCTGCCCGTGCTGGCAGTTTATCCTTTCGTGGTGTCACCGTTTTCTGGTCAAAATTGCTCAGGATGACCTGAGCTTGTGTTCTGGGCTGTGACCTTGACTGAATGCTGTGCCCATAAGGCTAACCGATTCTTTGAAGGATGGCTTCAAATCTCTCTCCAAGTGTTTTGCCTCCACGTGTATTGTGCTGTTTGCTCATTTGGGTTTATACTTAGATGGAGTTTAGGTAAATTTGGGGAGCAGAGTAGTTATGCAGTGTTGTGTCTCAAAATGAAGGTTAGTTGCCAAAGTAACGCAAAGTATGTAAAAGGTCTTGATTAAATTTTTATTTATGAAAAGTGGTATGTTCTGTTTCTGAGTAAATTGTGAGAGAGAGGTTTCTGATGAAACTGAGAGACAAATACAGGTAAAGCAAAGTTAAATTGTGTATTTAAGAAGGTTCTACTTCCTATTATAATACTTTAGTGGTAATACTGTTTTTACTACAAGCTTTTGGTTGGTTGGTTGGGGTTTTTTACTACTTTTATTGTAGTTGAGAATAAGTAGTAAGTGTACCTTATCTGAAAACCATGTAACAAAACAATAAAATACGTTTTCTTGTGCATTTACAGGAACGCGGTGTGTTAAGTTACCTCAGCAACCATGCTGGCGGCCAGGCTGGTGTGCCTGAGGGCACTGCCATGCCAGGCTATCCGCCCCACCATTACTCAGGCTCCCCCAGCCCTGAGGAGCTCCAGTATAAAAGCATACAGGCTGTGGCAGCCTAGCCAGGTAAGGTCATTCCCTTTCTGATGGCCCTGACTGCACATGTTGTAAAGGGTTGAGTGTGTTGCTGAAAGAATCACCTTGCATGGAGTACCCGCTGTGAATGAGCAGGAGCCCTCTGCTTGTTTGAGCTACCCGCTCTGATTTACTGAAGGGAGAATGTTGCTCAGTCAAAACACAGGGGTTTCAGAGCAATTGAAGTGAAATCTTCTGTTCCAGTGACTGACTTGTGTCTTGGAAATTAATGGGCAAAAGAGCTTAAAAGATGTAGTTAGAGATGGACAGGCCTTGCTAAGTAAGGTGGGAGGAACAGAAATTCCTGTCCTGTCTCCATGTTCCCGACGTAGAGTCTGAAATATAACATTAAAATAAACTCTTTTCAATTGTTTTAGTGCCAGTATGTGTTCAGAGCTCTAGCCTAGGTTAGAGCAATTTCTGAGCTATGGCAGGACAATCACAGGTCTAACCAGCATTTTTAAAAGCCAGACTGTCGCTGTCCTGAGACACTGTTTGCTCTTCATTGAGAGAGGAAGTCGCAGACCTGCAACTCACAACTGTTAGGGGCTGCTGTTGCTCTTCTGTTACCTTGATGGAAGTGCTAGTGGCAAATTCTTCACCTCCTTTGTGTTTTCCTCCTAAGCATTCTAAGTTTGTAGGTGCATTGTGGGTTTTTTGTGCGTGTAAGTTCTCTAACATTGGGCTGGATTTCGTTAGCTGCTAAACGCAGCTCTGCAGGGCTCTCGTAAACCTCCTGAATTGTGCTCTACTGGCTGATGAGAGTAATGCTTGTAAGTTTTGTATTTTAGTGTTGAAACAAACTCACAGCTTGGTGTGAGTCCTTGGCTACTCAGAAGCAATTTTAATTTAAAAGTTCCTGTAAAAAATTGTCAGAAAACTTTAAACGTTGTTCTTGAAGTTAAATATGAGTGTGTTCTGTGTTGGTCTTGCAACTTTCTAAGACTTAGAGCAGCATACTATAATTACTTGGAGCTTAGCAGCCTTAAGTTTTTAGGTCTTCATTCAAGGTTTGTTCTATAAATCAAGGTTAGACTTGAAAGCAAAAAAGTCGTGCTGCTTTTCCAGCTTTAGTGTCTGTAAAGTATAAATATTGTGCAAGAATCTTTTTTACATTAAAGTGTTTGCACAAAGAGTGTTTTGATATAGAAAGCAAAATACTTTATTACAAAATAAAAAATTAAAGATTATGTTTTCATATTTAACAAAAAGGCTTGTGGCAGTGTTTAGTACAGTGGGACTAGAGTAGAAGAAATGCAGTCTGAAAATTCCAGGTTCTGGAATTTGCTACATTGGTTCTGTACTTGTCGAATATGTAGATGTTTTTCACAAAGGTTCCTAAACTTTAATGTTCACTTGTTTTCTCTGAGCACAGTTGGTTTGTATGTGTGAAGGTAAGCACAGATTAAGAAAAGATGAATTAACAATTTTAAGTGTAGCAAGTAAGTTGATAAGAATATCTTCTATTTTATTTCGTTATATATTTCTTATGTTATTTCTGAATCTGACAGAGTTACGCCACCAGAGTAAGAACGGGTGCAAGGCGTGGAAAACTTGGCCAGGAAGTGAAAGAAGCAGCATTTGAGCCATCTGCAGAAACTGCACTTAAAGGTAGAGTAGCTCTGCTTTAAGCACTGAGAATCTTTGAACCTTAACTTTAAACTTCCTCAAAGGCATGTGTTTCCTTCAAACCGTTGAAACTGGTTGTGAACTGACTTGAAATTAAAGTGGAGCTTTAAGAAGAAAGACTAACATGCATCAGCTCTTGCAGATCCATCAAAATTCATGGCAGGATGTTGTTAACTATCCAAGGAAAAGCATGAGAGTGTGTATTTTTTATCTCTTTATACAGCCGATCGCCTGGGGAAATTCATTGTTGCTGGAGGGGCTGCTGTTGGCCTGGGAGCCCTGTGCTACTATGGAATGGGCATGTCCAGTGAGATTGGAGCTATTGAAAGGGCTGCGTAAGTGAGATGGTTTACTTCTTTAATGGAACAAATCTCCTCCTCTTTAGCTGTCTCTTCTGTAGCTGCTATCACCCAGTGTACACTCAGCTTATGCTTTTTTGAGCTTTGAAGAGAAAACACCCACCTATGTCTCTGCAGGCTTTTAAAGCAAAATTAGAATTATTCAGCCTTAAATGGATCGTAACCTGAGTGAGTTTGTTTTGCTTAATCTTATATGAAGAGTATATAAACCTGTCTTTTGAGGTGTGCTCCAGAGAACTTAGGAAGTGTGATCTTCTGAAAAGCATTGCTGAGACCAGTTTCCCTGGTGTTCCTCTGATACTTCATTAAACTTTAATACAGCTGTTGGAAAAAGTTTTCATTAAACACAATATCTTGGCTTAAGCTTTGATTTAACAATCATGTTCTTCTTAAAACTTTGGTGAATTGCTTTTTGGTCAAAAAAACCTGTCTGTATAGTTAAACTTAAAAAATGTGTAGCAATAAGCATGGACTTGGGAGAAATGTGTTGGACACATTTTGCTTTACTTTGCATTTGTATTTGGAAGTGGCTGTCTGCATTTATATTGAATGTGTGCTACTTGTGTCTATGAGAGGCTTGTCATAGAGCTACGTCTAGTTTTTTTTTGTCCATGAGGTTTGAATAACAGGTCAAAGAGTGAAATGGGGAAAATGTGTGCACTATGTTTTAAATCTAGTGTTAACAGAGAAGTTTTCTGTCTGTGGTGTGAGCAAGTAACACTGCAGAAACTCATTTATGTCCAGGTCTCTTGCTATTGTTAGAACTCTCAAAATGACATTTGTGTCCTGTGGTGTCAGATAATCATGTGCACTGTGACTCAGCAGTTTGTGAGCTGCTCAGCAGCACATTCTGTACATTCTCAGTACGCATTTCGTAGACCTTTTTCCTGAAACCAGTTTGTTATATTTACACACCAGTCTCTTATTTTTTCTGTAGTTAAAAGCATTCATTATTCTGGTTTTGATGCGTGCTTCCTCCTTAGAATTAAATTACAGTTAGCATTATTTGTAATTTTTGGTGTTTCTACTGAGTTAACCTTCGACTAAACCAGCAAGATTGACAAGTTCAGTCCCTGTTGTAAACTCATGGCAGAAGTTGCTAGACACACTACTATGAAACCTCCCTTATACCCATAGCTACGAATGCATTTAACAGCTTAATTGTGTTTTTAGCTGCTCTCCATTTGAATCTGGTAACTGCACAGCTCTGTATGACTGCTTATTTTTCAGTATTTGGCCACAGTATGTGAAGGACAGAATTCAGTCTACGTACATGTACTTTGCGGGCAGCATTGGCATGACAGCTCTGTCTGCTGCAGCAGTGAGCAGATCTCCTGCGCTCATGAACCTCATGACAAAGGGCTCCTGGCTGGTAAGTTTCGTTATAAAAATAAATGTATTTACTGAGAAATGCCCCCAAATGTAATGGTTGTAAACTACTTGGTGGAAAGTTAGGCAGAACTTAACCTATATTAGTGTCCTTACCCATAAAGGGTATTCAGATATCTTAATGATACTTTGTGATGTGAGATTTGGTGATTCTAGTCACATTCTAACATGCTTTTTTCTGTACTACGTTGATGGTTTGTCAAAGACAAACTACATGAGCAAAAAAAATGCTGTGCTATCCTTACCAGCTGTATATATGTGCAACTATGAACCTCTTAGAAATAGCTACCTAAGGCTACTGGCACAGTTTTTATTGCTGTCTGTAAATAGAAACTGAGGCCCCTGTGCATTCTTACTCCTCCCTGCGCTCTCCTGCGTAGCTCTTTGAAAGCTGTCTCCTGTTTGCCAAGGGTGAAACAGCACTGGTAGGCTTTGTGTGTAATCAGTGTGTTAAGTGGAGTGAAACAATAACAGTTAAATGCCAACACCTACATAACTTAGGGAGGTTAATTTAATAAAGCATCATCGGTGATAAAAGTTGTACACTTCTGACCAGTTTGGTAGATGCTGGATGATTCTGCTTGAAATCATGAGTAAGAAGAGGCGCAGAGGTTAAAAAATCATTGGTAGCAAAAGCCTGTAAACTAGATACTGGCTTTGGGTGGAGAAATGTACAAGAGGACGGTTAACGCATTTCAGGTACCTTAACGAGAGTGAGGGGCAGAACCTTTTTCTGGGGTTTTCCCAGAAAAAAAAGGGATTTTCCTTTTCTTACTTTACACGGCCAAGAGATTGTTGCCAATTTAAGCATTAAATTTGGATTCCTAGAAAACTGAGGAAAAGTATAATGAAAATCACTGCAAGCTAAGATCTGCAAAGATTTGACTGTAACCTTACAGGAGTAAAATCGTTGAATACTCCAATTGTGAATTAGGTTGCTGTTTCCAGAATTACAGTGTTGACTTTGAAGCTCAGAGATTGGATCAGAGACCATATGTTAACTTGAGCTCTGTACTGCTGTTTCTTCAGGCAATTGGCGCAACTTTTGCAGCTATGATTGGTGCTGGAATGTTGGTCAGGTCCATATCCTATGAAGACAATCCAATAGCCAAACATGCAGCGTGGATGATGCACTCAGGTATGTGGTTTTACTGTTATTGTAGAGATGTCTGTGCTTCAGTGTGACCAGATGCTTGCTTTAACAAAACTTTGGCTTTAAAGAAAATTTTTATATATTGCTGTAGGAGAGTTTTTTTCAGAGATTTTGTGTAGAGATTTTTCAGAGATAAACGAGAACTCTGAATGTCAGGGAAAGATGTCTTAAGTGTCCTTAACAGAACTCTAGTGTTTTTCATAATCTTGTAAAAGTCATGCTCAAGTTAAACTTGAGGTATGTATACTCCACACTGGATAGAACTAGATGTTTTTATAGCTGCTTTGGTTTTGTGATGGCCTTCTAACACTACAGCTTCTGTAAGTGCTCTTGTCTACGCTAACTACTGTTCAGCTGTGCAGGATAGGAAGTATTTGAAAACCTAACTAGAAAAAAAGAGATGTCAGTTTACTTCTGAGATGTGTCCATCGAGTATTTAAGCTGTCAGTACACCAATGACACCTACTTCAAATAACAATGGCTCTCATTTTTCAAAACTGTTTTGCCAGAAATATTTTGTAGTTCGGAAAAGACATGTGGATGTTAGGCACTGGAATCGTATTTGCCTCTCCAGAGCTAACACGTCTGCCAAGAAGACATTATGTTTATTGTAGCGATTGTTATTAAGTGAAACAACCTAATATTAATGGAGTGGATACACGTTTCCTACAAGCCTCTAGCAAAAAAATCTTAACGTACTTGCCTAACTAATTGTTGTATCAGAAATCTATCCTGCTTTTCAGTGTTGCATGTTCCTAATGCTATTACGGAGTTGATTAGTCTGTGCTAAATATCTCTTCTTACCAGTTCTGTTTTGAACCAATCAGTATGTTGACTTTTGTTAGTCTTTTTTTCCCAAGATGAGCTCCCTGAAGTATTCTAGTGCTAAATAAAAGCACATCACAGAATTTAGGGTTGCTAATTTATTGTGCTCCCTTCTAGATGAGAGCACAATCAAGTGCATCGGTGTTTTGTCGTGTGTGGATTAGTTTGAGCCATGCCATCTGACTAGAGATAAAAAAAAGCACGTGGATTTGACATGTGCGGTTCCAAGTGTTCCCTGTGTTCTGTTTTCCTTTGCCTAGGTGTCATGGGTGCAGTGGTGGCTCCTCTGGCCTTCCTTGGTGGGCCTCTGCTGATCAGAGCTGCCTGGTACACTGCTGGAATTGTCGGGGGGCTCTCAACTGTGGCCATGTGTGCTCCGAGTGAAAAATTCCTGAACATGGGAGGACCACTTGGCATAGGCTTAGGCTTTGTTATTGCCTCTTCAATCGGTAAGATACTGCTTCAATACTGTCATGTAAAGTAGGTTATAAACTTAAGCTACTAAGGTGCAGCTCACAGTTAGTTGCAGGCCGGTCTGCCCTGTGAAGATTTGCCTTAAATATAACCCTTGCAACTCCAGCACAGCAGAAAATATTCTGTCGTATTTGTTCTTGAAACCAAATGTGAAGTTATGGTTCTGGCAGATGTTAGTCTGACAAATGGCCGATAGTGGTGCCTTCTGTTTTAGTTACTGCCAGTGAATAAGGAAGGCAGTAAATGTGATCTTAATTCTTGGTCCACTTGTTTTCCTTCGTGTGTTTTGAGGCTTTGTTGTAGTCACAGGTACTTTCATATGAAGAAAAATACACAGTTCTCTTGGGGTGCTAAAAATTACTGGATCATGTTGTGTATGTGACATCTTCAGTGTGCCTGGTATCAAAAACACACCACAAACTGAGAACTGAATGCTTACTGAAAAGTGTGTGCTTCAGTGACTGAAGTTTGACCTAACTCAGAGTAGCAGATACACAGTTACCTTTAACGCTGTTGTACATTCCCCTCCAGGATCCATGTTCTTGCCTCCCACCTCTGCTTTTGGCGCCGGCTTGTATTCAGTAGCGGTCTATGGTGGCCTGGTGCTCTTCGGCATGTTCCTGCTCTATGATACACAGCTGGTGGTCAAACGGGCAGAAACTCTGCCCTTCTACGGAGTGACTAAATACGACCCCATCAATGCGTAAGTGTTCTCTGTTACCACAGCTGATCTCAGTGTCTGGGTAAGAATTTCCCTCAAGTTAGGTGGAAGTAGGCTTATAAAAATAGCCTTTTGTTTGTTGTTCAAAAGTGTATTGCTGTTAAATGTGAAAAATCACAGGGTTTGGAAACAACAATGAGAAAATAGCTACTAAAGTTAAAACTGAAATCACTGTGAGAATTGTGAGAAACAAAATTGAGTGTGTGGTGTCACATGCCTCCAGCAGTACATTCTAAAAAGTATTTTTGTTTTCTAAAGCACTACTGGCAGAATTTATAGCTGCTTTCTGAAAATAACTGTCAGTAGCAGTTGAGACAAAAAAAGTTAATCCTTCTATAGTCAAATTTAATATTTATTAGTCTTTGGCACTAAATAAAAAAGCTGCAATGGTGTGATAGATAGGGAAGGAAGGATTGACTCTCTAAAGACCAAGCTGACTAACAAGTAGCTTTTTGTAAATGCCTGTCTGATCTTAGGTGAGTTCTTACCTCCTTGTTTCTGTTTTATTTAATAAAAGCAGAGTAATACTGACCTTCAAAATTCTTGGAGATAAACAGATGAAAGTTCAATATAAAACAAACTGTCTGTTAGGATTTCTGTAAATAATTCTTGCTGGCAGAGGTGGTATATAGAAATACAGGTGTCCTTTGACATACAAAGCACTGAGGACAGCCATAGCTGGGTTTTGTTACAGATAGTTCATGCAGGCTCTCAAAACGAAGTCTAATGGTGTGAAACACCAAATAATTGTGTCTGTTCAGCAGTACTAACTGTGATTTCTTGTTTCCTAGGTGCATGGGTATCTACACCGATACACTGAACATCTTCATTCGGGTGGCCACCATGCTTGCAGGTGGTGGAGGTGGCAGGAAAAAGTAAACAGAGACTCATCTTTGCAACTGACTGACAGCCTACCTAGTGCACATACTAAATAAACATTCATGGTTAAAGCACTAACGCTCCAACTGAGAATTATAAAGCATTTCAGCATATTGGTTCAGTGCAATGTGATTCAGTCTTAGTTTTTCTTCAAACACTTTCCAGCTTTGTGTTCAAAATAGTCTGAACTGCTTCTAATTGTACATTATTTTGGGAAAGTAAATTATTTTTAATTTATGAATAAAATAGTCCCACCTGCTTTTTAATGGGTTTGATGGCAGTTCAACTCTTACTTTCTTTTTTTTTTTTTTAACTGTTGCATAGTAAAGGAAGTAATTTTTGAACTGGTATCCCATTGGCAGATAGGGGCACAAGCTACTTCATGAAATGTTGCTTAGATGCATCAATTTTCAGTTAAGTTTCATAAATTTTATTTCAGTGACATCTTCAAAAGAACTGAATAATTGCATATGGCACTAAATGCAATCATGACTTTGACTTGGGTAGAAATTTCAGAAAGGTTTAAACAGTTGTCAGAAATGCATTGAATTTGACAGATTAGCTGACCAAGAAGTGCAAAGGAGACAAGATGTGGGAACTATGCAGCTTTTGTCCCATATGAACTTCAGTCTCTCTCTGGAATACACATGAGAATTCCTTGCTTTAATGTTGACTGGCTATAATAGCTAGCTTATTTTGATACTAGATGTGTAAAACTGTTGAATGGCTATATAGCTGTGTCTTTCTTCTGGTGGCTAAATTTCTGTTTTGTGGACGAAGGTCTGTCCTTCAGAAGAGCTCCTAGTGGTCACCTCTTGGATGCTTGTACGACTGGCACAGAAACTGGGAATTGATGATGGCATGCTGTAAACCCCAGGATCATAAATTTGCCATACTGTTGCGTGCTTAAGTCTGTTTAACATATCAATTTGGAGAAGAGTTAAACTTGGTCTAAAAGTTATGTTCCCTAACAGTGAAATTGGTTTAACAGTAAGAAATTTATACTTTATGGATTCTATTGCTGTATGGTGAAATAAAAGGTGAGTTCTTGGGCCAAGAAAATTTTGACCTAATGTCAACAGCTCAGATCTTCAGTTTCTGGTAAATATGCTATGTTTATGTATTGACCTATGAACAATAAAATTCTAGCCTCACAAGCTGACTACTTTCACTTTCCTTGTGAGAACAGAAAGGTTTTTTTTTTTTTTGCAACTAAAAGCTTGGTGAAGAGTACTATAAATAGGTTTTTTTGTTATGGTTACAATTTCCTTTGTAAGAGAGCACATATTCTTCTGTGAAAAAATCTGCAAAGATGATTCTCAGTATCACTGGCTAGCACCTTTTTGGAGGTGTTTCCCAGTTGAAAGATACTGGCTACCCTTGAAGTTGTTCTGTTGGCGTAACTTGTTGGCCACTATTGCAGCCAATGCTGCTTTTATGTCTGTCACACACTAGTATTTTTTGACTCTTCAAACAGAGGGAAGAAAGAGTGGATTTTGAAGAACCTTGTTGCAGCTCCTTTGTGCCCAAAGGTTATAAGGTACGATCTAGTTCCTGGCACTATTACAGCTGGAGGGACATCTGTAGTTCTAAGGAAGAAATAGCTGGATCATGTCAGTTGTAAGTAGCCTGTTCAGAGAGTTTTATCTTTTTAAGCAATTTGATACCTTTAATTTCTAAATACTGTTACTGTAACTGAACACAGCAGTGCGCTTGTCCTCAAATTCTGAAGTCTGCAGGGAGCTGTCTTAAAAAATTGTGCTTGTTACAAAAGAAAACTCGGGCAAAAAACCTTCTGTCTAAATTCTGAGGCTGAAGTTGTAGAAGTTGACTATGAACTGAGGGAGGGATTGCGGACTGTTTGGTATAGTGAGGTGTAGAAACCAACACACTGCTTACAGGAGGTGTTTGCATGGAAAGTGAGACCATCGGGAAATCGAATGACCTTTTGAGAAATAGTGCCTGAAGAAACATGAGCATCACTTGTGCTCAATCTTGTGGAAAGGTGTGATTTGGCTTCTGTGGATGAGATTATAGCACTAGCAGTATTTTCCTAGTGTTGGTCTCCAAAAAAAGGAAAAAAATGGAGTTGTTCCTTTACATTTGAAGTCTTTAGGCAAAAGTTAAGATTTATCTTAATTAAGGCAGCTCTGATTTGATGGGAGATAAAAATCTAAAGCCAGCCCTACAGTTAGTGATACCAGGCATGCCTTCTTATGATCATGAAACTCTGGGGGTTTTTGCAGGTCCAGGCATGATTCGTTGCTACGTAAATCGAATCTGGCTAAAAATTCCCCACCTTTTACAGAATTCCTTATTGTGTGTGCCAAAGGACATTAAAGACATAAACATTATGTTTAGTCCACAATTTAATTAAATTCTGATCCTTCCTACTGATTATAGCTGGTTTCTAAGGATTTTCATGGTGTTTCAAGTAATTCTCCTTTTAAATCATGATCTAAATAAGCGGCTACATAATGTTCAATCATTTACTTCAATTTTATCAGGAGTGTAAACCAATTATTTTCCTAAGAAAGTGTTCTTCGGTCAGCTAGTGTAATTAAGAAGGCCAGATCTGACTGACACATATTTTAAGTTTGCACAGTAGAATGCAATGTGAAATTTAGATCTCACCTCATGAAATTATTTAATGTAATTAGCTTTGCAATTTTCATCCAGCTTGCCCCACCTCTAATGCTGCTGAAAGTTGTCAGGTAATAGACACTTACCTTCATAAAACCTTTATAATCGTTCACCTCTAACCCAGTAACAGGGCTTGCAGGGTGTCTTTATGCAAACTTGAATTGGTCCCAAGACAAAGCTTATTCCTTCCTATTCCTGCTGTCATTAAAGAGCAGAACAGGGGTTTTTTAACTCTTCAGTATTTGAAAATAATTCAGTAATGCAGCATAATTTTCCTTGAACTTCAGTTTATAGCAAACTTGGAATTTAGAAATTGTTGCCATAAGTTCACTTCAAATTTTGAAATAGACCATCTGGAAATAAAAAAGAGGAATGCATTTAAATAACCCCTCAACATAGTATTTAAGTAAGAACTGAATTTTTATTTCAATATTCAGCCATCTTGGTGACCTTTAGTCATCGTAAGAAAGTGAGATGGGAAAATGAGACAGACTCTTGCAAGACAGGAAACGATCCATCAGTGCATGGCAGCCGTGGTGGGGGTGGCTGTTCAGACCTGTCACTGGCGCTGGAGGGGCAGCTGCTGCAAAGGCACGTGACCTTGTGGCACAAGGTGTGACATCGGGCACCAGCCCAACATTCACCCACGCTGTTGTGCCTAATACGCCACAGAACTGACACTGTCAAAACACAAACCTGACATGTCCGAGAGTGATGGCTTTTAGATCTAACCACCTCTCCTTTGCCAATGATGAATAGGAATAGGTCCAGAGAACACCATCTTTGCTAATTCCTTCACTCTGTTTTGACACCATTTGGTGTGTTCCTGCAGGCATAGTTAAGCTTCTGAATAAATCTTTAGTACTGCTGCAAGGCATTTCTTTTATGAGCTTGTACGCAGGAGCTAAGCCTTTACTGGTGTTTGTTTTTCCTAGTATGAATGAGCAACCTTGTAATACATTATGTATTACTTAATTATACTTTGTATTCTTGCTAGTGAAGAACGCTACTGAAACTGGTTTTTTAATTGTCACAGTTTCCTTTAAAGAAAAAGCATGACATCATGTTCTTGCAAAGTTGGTCAAGAAAAAATTTAAGTGGGATAGGGAAGAGAACAAAATGCTTCTAAACCACTATCAGAGAAATTTAATTAAAATTTTAACTGGAAAATCCAAGATTAAATATAACTCACATGAAAAATACTAACTCTACCATTTTATAAATTGCATGATGGTCTGGGTATCTATGGATGTACCAAACTTCTTCTGAGACAGTAACTCAACATCACTGCAATGGTGAGATGCCAGACCTGTGATAATGTACTTGTATCAAGGTAACGGCCTTGGAGTTACAGGTCTTCCTTTATAGCGTGCAAGTCTAAAATCATTGCATCATCCCAACTAGACTGGGCACACAGTGTTGCACATCTACTGACCCTACTAACTCACCTTATTCCTGACTGTAGCGATGGTCCATTCAAAGATGGAGATCACTTTTTTCCTTCCTAAGCAGTGCAATACATCCTCATCTATCACCATCTTTTCTAAGAACAATGATGCCACAAGTTAAAAAACCCCAACAAACTGCAAAACCAAACATGAATTGCATGTCTTGTAGCACTACCTTCCTTCAGGACTTCTGAAGAACTTGTAGGAGCAAGAGCCACTGATCAGATTCCTCCTCCCACCCAAAACACTGTAAGAAAACAAAATTCCACATGTGTTTACAAATGATATTTGAGTCCCGAGGGGATGAGAACTACCAGCTAAGCTGAATGGCAAAAATCTCACCCTTCTGTCATTTATGTCTCCTACACAGATGGATTCATACAAAACTTGGGTTCTTTAAAGCTTCAGCAGAGTTCTGCCGTCTCATCAAACTTTTACCTAAAAGTAAAGCCATTGCTGATGAAGTCTTTTTGCTTCTACTCCTTCCTAGTGACATTAAGTACAACTGTGGTGACCATAAATGCTTTCGGGGACAAACTGTGTTCAGTGCATTGAAATGGTGCCCAGTAAACTGGATCATGGGATTAGCAAGATGACACTAAATCAACAATGGAACATTGTCCTCAAATATCTCTCCATAGGAGGTGTCAGGAAGAAGAAAAGTTGAAATTCATACCATTATAGAAATGGAAAGATCTTTAGCCTCTCAATTCCTTAGTTCAAGTTCTGAACTTTATTTCCGACTAATTTTGCTTGTATGAAATTATTAGCATATCTACAATGTACAGAATAACCAGAAAAAGGTGACAGTGGCCAAGTAACAGCATCAGGACAGAACACTCTATTATTTATTATTATTATCTCTGCAGCCACCTCCTAATGGATAGTAGAGACAGGGCTTATTCATGTTTTAAAGAAAGAGATGAATATGCGGAACAATCTCAAAATTTTTCCAAAAGCCTAGGGGCTGACATCTGCACAGTATTTTCTGTTTTGGAGGCTTGCCAGATGAAGTAAACACCTTATCTATTCAGGAAAAAAAAAAAAGAGTGAGATGCCTGCCCAGACATCTGTCAGTGTACCACTTCACTTCCTCTTACCAAGTTTTCTGGAACTAAGCATTGGGCAACCAGGCTAGTTACTTTGTACAGAAGACCAGATAGACCTGATATTCTTCCATCATCTTTCTGAAAGACAAAGCAAAGGAAAAGTGCTGAGTGAAACAAGGATTAATCCTTTAGAGCCGTGATAAGTGGCAAGAGGGATAACCTTCCCTGCTTAGGTGCCTGTCTTTTCCCTACCTTGGGGGAAGTAACATGCAGTGGGAACAGATCTGCCTTCATAATGAGAAGGTTACACAGCTTCTCTCATCACCCTGTTGTGAAAGTGTGAGCTCTGGCAGATTAGCTGTCAATAACAGTCTCTTAAATCACATCTTGCCTGAACTAGAAGACTGGGCTACCACAAGAAAGAAATGTTTCCATCATGCATACCACACTGAACACTGCACCCAATGTAAATGTTTCTGGCCTGAACCCGTGCCTCATTTCATTATGCTGTTTAGGAGCCCATAGCAACCAGATAAGCCTCATCACATCTAAGACTTTGAAAAACTTTCTTAAGAGAGAGAGCACATTAAGTAAACAGGGAAAGGGGAAGCATCTGTTGTTCACCTTTGCCACATTGCCAACAGAAGAAAAGTTAAAACTAAGCAAAATAAAAAGAGCTGCAAGTTCCACTTTAACGGGAGTATCCAGGACTTGTGAAGAGAATGGAGTGAATGCACAGAGCTTGACACCCTGAACAGCACACGAGACTCACAGAGATACCAGCTGGCAGTTCTGCAGAGGCTTTACTTGCAGGCACAATCTGAGGAGTGGCAGGACACTTGTTGAAAAAGCTATGTCAAAGATGCTATAAACCGTGTTCCAGGACAGTCTTCAAAGTGTTTATCAGCTCAGCATAACCTGCTAGGAGAAACTGTAACCTCATTCTTGCTCTTCATTCTGATCTTTGTTAGTTACTATATCCCAGATGTTGTCATTACTGCCTTTCATATAGTGACTCCTACTACAGCCTTCAGTTTCTACACTATGTTCCCTCCTTCCAAAACAGGCCAGCACATTCTCCTGGATAACTAGGTTGGTTCACCATAACTTTTCTATGTTGGATTAAATTAACTTTGTATCCTGAAAGTTCTTAATGTTTCCTGCCTTCTCAGAGCTCAAAAGTTAGTTTCATTTAGCTCTAAATTTAACAAGACCACTTGCTCCAACTATGTTATTCTCCTTGTGTCGCAAACAGCTGCTTCAACCTGGTTAAAAGAAATTTTCATATACAAAATGCAGAATCTTCTTAGAATGGCATGACCTTTAAAAAATATTAATGAATCTTATACCACCTCCAGAAATACTGACTCTATGAAGATTGCAAATTTAAGAGTTTATCTAGTTTCTTTTTGGCTAGCACAAAAGGGGACTCTGGATCATGCCTTAATCTAACGTTAAGAAATCAAACTGCTTTCTTTAAGATTTTGAGAGCATCCTATGTGGCTTTTGAACAGCAGATATTAATGCAAACATCATGCAAATCTCAGGATGCATCCCTTATTTCTCCTTCCCAGCCTTTTTTTCAGCTGGAAAGACATACAGCAGCTACTTCTCCTTTCATAAAATTAGTGCCTTAAAGAAAACTATGATACAGATGCCCCAAACTTCCAGCTGACAGACTCTAATGGCACAGGTTAGCAGGGTGTTCAGTAACCTGTGTTTTTATTCCATCTCCTGTCTCCAGCCACTCCCTTGACACAGTTCTGTCTTATTATTTTGTATTTCTGCAACCTTGTTTGGTAAAGGCTTTTATCTCAGGACAAGTCTAAAGATAATGCTAGGTCATTGCTTCTAGTCTTCCATTTTCAGTTTGCTTAATGTTTCCTGTAATGTTAGCATTTATAGAAGCATATGAAACAGGGCATTAAGAATTAGAGGGTCCAACCATAGCATTGATCAGCTTTTACAGTCTGAAATTTTAAGATATAAAGCACTTAAATTTCTTCTGAAAGTATTCAGTTTAAGAGGAAAAAAAATCTTCCTCAGCTATATTTGCTCTCAAAACTGCTCAGCAAGACATATTGCATGGACCCCAATACCTGCTCAAAAGACTCTCTCAAGGTTTACAACTAGACCTCTCAATTGGTGAAAATAAATAAATTGCTTACAATATCCTCAGCCCAATAAGTTCTGTTGATAAATTTATACAGTATTTTAGTTTTAGAAAGTTTTCATGTTTTCTGTTTGCGTTCCAAGAGCAGCCTGACAGTAAGCCAGCACAAACCCTCAAACTGACGCTGTCCTTGAAAAAATAGGTGCCTGGTCTTGTTCCTATCAAACCCATCTCTGGGGTTTTTGGGTGTGCAGTGATGACTGTACAGGTTTGCCTCATTTCCCATCACAGTAGGTGGAAGGCTTGGATTGCTGTAACAGAGGAGACCAAGTAGGAGCCTGCCTGTTCCACGCAGAAAACAAGTGGGGCATTCAGGCAGCACATGCTGTTTTCTTGCTTGGGGTGATTGGTAAAGTTACAGTGCAGTTATGTATATTTAGAAAAATAAGTCTTTGTAAATACTTCTGTTGCCAATATTACGTTGTAAATACTTCAGAAGAAAGATGGGGGGGTTTGAAGTAGGTGTTGGCAGCACCTGTAGTACATTTAACATTCCAGCACTTTTTTGTTTCTATGATTTTATGTTTCTATGTTTCATAGTTGGAAAGGTCAGTAGCCATCATGTGATGAGGTTCTGTTTTGCAAGTCATCTCCTGTCATACCTGGTTACTTTTCTGTATTCATCTTTTTTATTTCTTATCATGCACACAGGAAGAGAAGGTGATGCTTCTAGTTAAGGCTAAAAAAACATGAAAAATAATTTGGGTATTGTGGTTTAACCCCAGCTGGCAACTAAGACCACACAGCCATTCACTCACTTCCCCCAGTACATGAGCTTGCCTAGAAGTTTCTCAGAAAGTGTAATGGAGATAAAATACTGCAGTCACCAAATGAGATGCTTACTTCAGTGCTACCACTACTCAGCTTGATTGAATGTTGCAGAAAAATTACTCTCCTACCAACCATTTCATGTGCCTTATTGACATTTCAGATCTTCTGCAAACCTTTGTGAGTAGGCTGACCAGCTCCATTTTACTTGCTCAGTTTATGTTGGGATTTATGTCGATTCAGTGTTAACCAGCAAAAGTGTTGACTTTAAAAGTACAAAATGAGGACTCACACATACATGTTTCAGTATTCAAAAGAAGCCTGAGATCATAAAAACAACATTGCTGCTCTGTTATCATTCATTTTTCTCTGCATCGACTGAACTGCAGAAGTCCCTCCTGACGTGCACAGCAGGGATATGAACTAAAGGCCTTACTACAGGCTGAACAACTGAGGTGTGCCAGTGGTGAGGCAGGGCTTTTTTAAAGCACTTGGAAGATAATACTATCTTGTACCAAGTTTTGTTAATGATTGGATTCTTGAACCTTGCTAATGCCGGCCTTGGCAAACAGCAAAGGCTGTCAGGCCTTAGCAATCTCCACCACATATGGATATCGCTAGGTAGGATTGCAGAAATAAAATAAGCTTTTGGGGTTAAATTTGGTAGATAAAGGGGTGACCCAATTAGGAAGGCTGCTGAGACAGTGCAAGAAACAAGCCAAATCCCAAACCTGAAATAGGAAACCTTTGAAATTGGGGATGGGGGCAATATATGTGCCCCAGAGTGAAGCCTTCTATCCTGCTGTAATTCCAGTTCTGGATGGCTTGCAGATACTTCACCCACCTTTTAAGGCTACATATCTTATAACATATTCTGCTGTTAGAGACCCAAATCTTACCAGATTAAGCTGTGAGAATTGGATGTTGCCAAACCTGAACTTTTTTGCCTTTTTTAAGAGACTCAGCTCCATAGTTGTTCCCTCCTTGAAGGACTCTTTTTTTTTTTTTCCAAGTACACTGTGTGAACCTTGATACTATGTTGAATTTGATGACTTTGTAATCTTAACTGTTAGCTGGAATCTCCACAACTTAATTATTCAGATATAATAGATACTGAGAAGTTAATAATAAACTCAGAAATCTGCTGCTTAACCATCTGTCTTGTTAATTACGTTAACAACACGCTGGCAATTGCTTTGATTAAAACACCCCAGGTTTGGTTTGCCTTTTCAGGCCTTGATCACTGTCCATACAGATACAGTTCAGCTGTGCTCTCTGCCTCTCCAAGCACACAGAGGAGCACACCAGGTCCCCTGGAGAGGCTGCTGTGAAGCACAGGACAAGGACTCTGCCTCAGAGCATCCCTGTGTGTTTTAATACTACAAGGTCCTGTGTAACTTGTAGGGGACTCTCTATGCTGCCCGATTCTGAGTAAATTGCATCTTGAAATAGGAAGTGCTGCTTCTTTTCATCTGTTGAAATGCAATACAAAGGCCAAATCTCCACCCATTCCTTTGGCTCTATCTTATAAAAAGGTGAGGTTGTACTGGAGGAGACCAGGACACTCCTTCAGCCTCCTTGGAAACATCTCGTGACCAGTTGGAAGGATGAAGCTCCTGGCACTTTGTGGCTTTTTGTTTGTCTGNCTTTGTGGCTTTTTGTTTGTCTGTCTTTTGTGCCTCAATGTCTTTGCTGCAGACGGTACAGTATATACACTGTCTTCTAACACAGCTTTCTCTTGTTCTGTTCTTTCCTTTTTTGATATAAAATGCTTCTTTACTATGTTGATTTTAATTAAAGGAAACAAACAGACCTTGACAATGAAAAGAAAGATTGAACTTAGAAAAGGACTTGGACTGCAGAATGTGGTAGCATATCAGTGCTTTGGTTTGTACAGTAGTGTTTCCTCTGTTAGTGCCTATTGCCTGTAGTACAGCACGATTAATTTTACCTTAACCTGTGTTCTGAAACCTGCTCTCCTGCAAATACTTCCTGTTATATTTTCCAAGTAGATACTACCTACCAATGTAAGAGTAATATAATTCTCTCAATAGTGGGAAATGTTTTAATGGAAAAAGCTTCTACCCTTACGAAACAAGGGAACATGAATCAGTCAGAGTATATGAGAAGTTTTTTATAAAACAGTGAAACAGGTGAGAGTAACTTCAATCAGTCTAAACTTTTTTTTCCATTGTTTTTTTGTTGGTTGGTTGAGGGTTTTTACCACTGATATTCCACACTTCTGTATTACCTTGAGGCACTTAGTTACCATTTTGCAGTATTCCAAATTCACAGAGCAGTTAAAATCTTAAAACCAGAGGATTTTCCATCTGTTTATAGCCACATCTTTGCAGATGTCATTCCACATTTGCAGGAGGACAGTTCAGTAGAGTTTTTAAATTGAGAGGACCGGTCTAGAGTTATCTGTGCAGATTTGAGGTTTGATATTGTGAATCTCTGAGACTCACCATGATTTTTCAGAGTGTGTATTTTATACAAGATTTAGAGAATAAATGTGAGATAAGCAAAAACAAATAGCTAAGTGTCCAAAGGTCGGAAACAGCAGACTTGCTGTGCCTGATATTTTCTAGAAACCTCTAAGAATTGCTTTATATGTAAATACAAGCATGGAGAAACATGTGGAAGCTGTTTTCCTAATTGGTTGTCAGCTGCCCAGTTTTCTCATTTACTGGAGTCTGTTCTGAATGGTAGAGCTATTTGCCAGAGCAGTGGTACCTGAAATCCTTCAGCTCCCTTTGCTTTTTCTACTTCTTTTTAGTCAGGTTTTTCCATGACCCTTGAGGAAAACTTAAGGAACAGTGCAAGGGGACCTGGGGAATTTCTAGATGTGTCTTCAGGAGTATAAGGGAAGCCTTTCCAGGAAGGACCCGAGATGGCCATATTAATAAAACACAAATGAATTCCTTTAAGATCCCGTAATAGTGTTCCCTTTTTGTTTATGTGCATGGTACTTCAGTGAATCAGAAGGCAGGGAGGAAGCGTGCAAAGGACATTGTTCCTTATCTGTAAGCACTGATGTGAAAGTAAAAGTGTCTGAGTTTGCAAGATAAATGTACTTTGCATGTTAAACCTGTTACATCAGAAGTAAATTATGGTGACAAGACANCTTTTTTGCCTTTTTTAAGAGACTCAGCTCCATAGTTGTTCCCTCCTTGAAGGACTCTTTTTTTTTTTTTCCAAGTACACTGTGTGAACCTTGATACTATGTTGAATTTGATGACTTTGTAATCTTAACTGTTAGCTGGAATCTCCACAACTTAATTATTCAGATATAATAGATACTGAGAAGTTAATAATAAACTCAGAAATCT
>WEIT01010405.1:215366-280555 GCA_013389985.1 Dryoscopus gambensis | reverse complement strand
ACTTTGTGGCTTTTTGTTTGTCTGTCTTTTGTGCCTCAATGTCTTTGCTGCAGACGGTACAGTATATACACTGTCTTCTAACACAGCTTTCTCTTGTTCTGTTCTTTCCTTTTTTGATATAAAATGCTTCTTTACTATGTTGATTTTAATTAAAGGAAACAAACAGACCTTGACAATGAAAAGAAAGATTGAACTTAGAAAAGGACTTGGACTGCAGAATGTGGTAGCATATCAGTGCTTTGGTTTGTACAGTAGTGTTTCCTCTGTTAGTGCCTATTGCCTGTAGTACAGCACGATTAATTTTACCTTAACCTGTGTTCTGAAACCTGCTCTCCTGCAAATACTTCCTGTTATATTTTCCAAGTAGATACTACCTACCAATGTAAGAGTAATATAATTCTCTCAATAGTGGGAAATGTTTTAATGGAAAAAGCTTCTACCCTTACGAAACAAGGGAACATGAATCAGTCAGAGTATATGAGAAGTTTTTTATAAAACAGTGAAACAGGTGAGAGTAACTTCAATCAGTCTAAACTTTTTTTTCCATTGTTTTTTTGTTGGTTGGTTGAGGGTTTTTACCACTGATATTCCACACTTCTGTATTACCTTGAGGCACTTAGTTACCATTTTGCAGTATTCCAAATTCACAGAGCAGTTAAAATCTTAAAACCAGAGGATTTTCCATCTGTTTATAGCCACATCTTTGCAGATGTCATTCCACATTTGCAGGAGGACAGTTCAGTAGAGTTTTTAAATTGAGAGGACCGGTCTAGAGTTATCTGTGCAGATTTGAGGTTTGATATTGTGAATCTCTGAGACTCACCATGATTTTTCAGAGTGTGTATTTTATACAAGATTTAGAGAATAAATGTGAGATAAGCAAAAACAAATAGCTAAGTGTCCAAAGGTCGGAAACAGCAGACTTGCTGTGCCTGATATTTTCTAGAAACCTCTAAGAATTGCTTTATATGTAAATACAAGCATGGAGAAACATGTGGAAGCTGTTTTCCTAATTGGTTGTCAGCTGCCCAGTTTTCTCATTTACTGGAGTCTGTTCTGAATGGTAGAGCTATTTGCCAGAGCAGTGGTACCTGAAATCCTTCAGCTCCCTTTGCTTTTTCTACTTCTTTTTAGTCAGGTTTTTCCATGACCCTTGAGGAAAACTTAAGGAACAGTGCAAGGGGACCTGGGGAATTTCTAGATGTGTCTTCAGGAGTATAAGGGAAGCCTTTCCAGGAAGGACCCGAGATGGCCATATTAATAAAACACAAATGAATTCCTTTAAGATCCCGTAATAGTGTTCCCTTTTTGTTTATGTGCATGGTACTTCAGTGAATCAGAAGGCAGGGAGGAAGCGTGCAAAGGACATTGTTCCTTATCTGTAAGCACTGATGTGAAAGTAAAAGTGTCTGAGTTTGCAAGATAAATGTACTTTGCATGTTAAACCTGTTACATCAGAAGTAAATTATGGTGACAAGACAGCTCAGCCACCATCGCCAGCCTTGGCTGTAAACTGTGCCCCAGTGATTTCCAGAAACACTAACCATATGCTGTTGATGAGAAATCACCTGCCTCTCTTCTTTCTGCTCCACCTCAGCTCCAGAGTAAACCTTTTTTTTCTCTTTATTGTGTCCAGCACATACTATGTCAACTGCAGTCAACAGCTCACTTATTTAGGTGTGGTAGGGAGGGAATATTTCAGTGACTTTGCCCATCCAAAGCAATTCATTCTACCCTCCTGTGCATCTGGACACAGAGATGCTCTTTCTTCCTGCTGGTAATTTTTTATATTTTTTAAAGTGGCATAACTGTAATTGTATTGCCTGCCAATGTGACACTTCAAAGGATAAAGAGATCTTCACTATGTATCTGATGTATCTATGAGTAATGATAGAAAAGAGCAAGTAAGTTCCTGTTCCACACTAGGGACAAAGCTGTGCAGAGATCTAAAAATCAGTCATGATAATCCTTTGTTTTAGAAAGATCCCTCCATACAAGGACATCAGTGGTAAATACAGTAATCAAAATGTCTGTGAACTCTGACACATTTAATGTTTATGTGCAGTTATTTGCATTACCTGTCTCCACTGATAATGTATTCTTTTTCACCCCTAGGTCAGAAGGTTAAAAGACTCTGCTGCTCAAAAATACCCAAACACAAGAAAAAAGCACATAAAGGTAAAAAGGTTTACAGTTTCATTACATGAATTAGGTAATCATTAGAGATAAATCACAGCATTCTGGGTTTTTTCCATTTGCAAACTGCACAGAATTTTCCATGCAGGTAAATATTATCTTCATTGTATCACTGAGAAACTGTTCTCTTTTTCTCAGGAAACTTACTGAGTATCTGGATCAGGAAGAAATAAGATTAGAAGAGATTAGAATCCATTTAATGCTCATAGTGTAAAACAATCGAAAGAAATATGACCAAGTCTGATTAAAGGAGTATCAGTGTTGCTCACTGATAAGAACAGTTGCAAAAATGAAATATTATCCTGGCTTTGCCTTGCTGTATTCCATCACCATCCATCTGTGGCTGCATTCATCTTCATGTATTGAGAGATGAACCAAAGTGTGATTCTGTAAATTCCCAAATATCCAATTTTTTAACCCACAGCTCTACCAGGAACAAGAAGTAACTGAGATTGAATTTCTCCTAAATATGTGTGTCTAAAGACTGCGCAAGTTAAAGTCCATAATATCCCTAGTTTCAGTGAGACCCCAGTGAAAAAAAATTAAACCATGAGCAAGTGTAGGATAAAAGGATTAGTATGCTTTTTAGAATCTTAGCATCCTAAATCTTAATGTTTCTAAATGCAATAAAATGACTAGCTGATAACTTTTCTTAAACTCTAAAGATAAAGAATTTGATCTAAAATAGTCTATTTCCTATTTCTAATCTTTTAACCATAAAATTACTAATTTGAAGTTCCAAGCAAGTTCATTCTAGCTGATAAAATATCTTAAATGCTTTATTACTTTTTATATTTAGATAACTTAGGTAGAGATCTTTGTATTACTCTACAGTTTTCCCTTAACTAGAGCCTTTCCTTCCTCTCCAGTCTCCCTGTGCTGAATCATGGGCTCTGTTTTAGAGGCAGAATCCTATTGGTACCAGGAGCAGTGAACAAATTGCAGCATTATTATGGGTCAATAATTATATTATTGTAGCTGTCTGGGGCTCCTCATTTGATCAGCAGGTGTAGTAGCAGCTGAGGGCTTGAGGAATAGCAGGTTCCCAGCTGGCCCACAAGGCCTGGGGAGTGCAGTGCCAGAGGCACGGAGGTGGTTTCTGTCACTCCGAGCCTGATCTGGATCACACGTGCTGCTGCCTGCCTGATCCTGTACCCTTTACACTTACTGAGGCTTTGTGTGATAAGCACAGCCGTTACTTTTCAGTCTGAGTACTTCCTGCTATAAGAAGGAAGTATTATACTTATTATAAATAAGGGGTGTTTCAGGCTTTTTTAATGCAACAGGCAAGAAATCTCTCTGATAAAAGTGCTTGCAGAGAGAAAGTTCCTTTGAAAGCAGGCTGCTGTTTCCTGTGGATGAAGTACGCTGGTCTGCCAGAGCAATGGAAGGTACTGTGCTGAGGGGGAGAAAGGAGTACAAAGGAAGCACTCCATTAAAACCTGTAAATTCACCACAAAGATCTCCTACAAAGGGCATCTGAAATGCTTTCCTCTGTTGCAAACACAGTAATAGTTTATGGTCTTTGCTAGTCCCGTTACACTCTGCCCTGGTTCTCTGAGCATTCCAATATGCTTACTGTAATTATCTCCTGTCCTTACCAGCAGCCAAACCTCTTCTAGGTCAGGGATTGTTGTTTATTTGCTTCCATACAGAGTGCACCTTTCTGCTGCAAATGACTTCCTCAGATCCGCTCATGTCAAAATGCTTGATCTGAATTGGTTTCTAGTCTTACTGAGGGGCAGATGTAAAAGTTGGGCCTAATGCAGCAACTGCCTAAAGCTGAGCTCTTTTGTTTAATCTGCAGTTCGGGACTGGAACTGTACAATGTTGGGTTTGTTTTGTATTGTTGTTATGAGATTTCTGGGTGACTTGTGCTGTCTTTTCCAGGGGGATATTACTTGCTTTATAGTCTGCAGGCAAAGCACGGGGACTGTTTCTCAGCATTGCTCTGCACTGTTCTTTGTGCTGGGCATGTGCCATGGGCAAGCTGCAAAGCCACTTGGAGGCCAGCTCAGTGTGGCTTGAGGAGAGGGTCAATATAACCACACTGGCTGCTTCTTTTGAAGCAAAACCACGGATTTCCTAGGATGTTGTCATTCCATCAGAAACAAGTGCCGTCCCAGAAAGCAAATGCTTCAAGCCAATGTCAGTGTGTGGCTTCTGTCCAGGAAAGAGGGAGAATGTGATGATAGTAAGGGGGAAGATACTGTTTAATGTGTCAATTGCAGAATTCAAGCTCCGGAGAGACAGTAGCACCATCCTGTGTCTATGAAGACTTTCACCTGACTGTGGAAACTTCCAGCAGCAGCAAACTTTCAGTGATTGTATACCCCTGCTAAGGAGAAAATAGACTGCTGGGTATCAGTGACCTCCAGCAACCTAATGAAAAGAAAAAAAAATTGCCATCACATCCTGCTAATCTAAGCCTGCCCGTACAACACATGGGTGAACTTCAGATATTTGAGTTTTGTGCTATTCTCCACATTCCCAATTAAACAAATCTCTCCATTTTCTCTCTTTTCCGTGTTTGTTTTACAGGTGTAAGCTTTAAAATGACTCCATCGGAAATAAAGAAATACTGCAAGCCTTGTCCTCGGCCAGTCCCTCTGGTGGTTCCTGGACCACTTCCGCAACTAAAATGAGCAGACTGAGAGGAGAGTGAAAAGCATCTGACTACATGCACAACTCACAGTGCTTCACTTGCTTGAGGACCCTCCTTTCACAGATAGGACATGAGTGTATATTGCTGTTTGTTTGGGGAAAGGCTTCAGTACTGTTTATTCATTCCTTCACTCAGGCACCTTTGTTAATACTAACCTAGCAGAAAGAGCCAGGCAAAGTTGTCTGCCTGCCGCCAGACTTTGTGTCAGTTGAATATTCCTCTGCACCAAACAGGGATTTAGCTCCTTGAGTAAGAGAATGAAGAGAGCTGGTTGAAGAGGTGGCCGAATTGCATCAGTTTGTATTTCTAGATTGCCTAAGAGGTGGTGAAGTTTTGTTTCTAGTTATCAGTATACATGCATATTTAACCTTTTCTTTCAATGATTTATTTTATATTCACAAAGGTGTTTGTTTGTTGTCAGGCATTGATGATTTTTCCTGCAGCCTTTGTGCTTGGTGCTTGCAATCCACTTGGAAGTAGATTTCTACAAATGATAAGAATCTCATCATTTAGAAAGGGCTGAGAAACTACATAAGCAGGTTGCTAAAATAGTGGTGATGGGCCAGAGTCAAGTAAGCTTTTCAATGTCTTTCAAAGGGGCTAAATCTGGCTTTAAAATCAAAGTGGCCTGGTTCTTAACTTCCTTAACAGTGTCATCAGGTGGTTATTAAAGAGCATACTGAAAAGATATTAAACCTAATCAGATTTCATCTGTTCCTCTGAAGCCAGAAGGCAGCTATTCTTTCAAGACACCGGAGTTTTGTGATCACCTCAATAAACAATGCTCACTGGAGCATGAAATAAATGCTAAGAATAATACCAAAGGGCTGAATAACAGAGAAACCGAAGCACCTGCTGATTCTTTACTCATGTCTCTTCTGTCCTTCCCTAACTGTCCTCTGCATTGCTGCTATTTCTCTGCCTGGGGGAGAGTCCTTAAAACTGAATTACTTTTGTTCATAAATTCAGTTTTCCTTCTAGTGAATGTGAGGAGGAGTAGAAACCTTTGCTGCTGCTGGGCAAATTGCAGATTGCAAACAGTAATTTTTCCCTCAGTACTCATAGTAGTACTCTTTCTCTTAACAGAATTGTCAGTATGATAGAAATTATTTTGGTGCCCTTCACAATTTGGGGGAGTTGAATGGGAGCAATCAGAGGTCTGTTGTAACACACAGGCAAATGCAATTCCAAAAGGTCAAGTTTATGGGCACTTGCTCACGGTCTCGCTCTTATTGGGAATGTTTCTATTGTACTGAGCAACTCTGGGTCTTCTGTGTGCTTGCTATTACTTTATTTTCATATTAGTTTTGAGATTAGGTAGATCTGACACTCAGCTTCCTATTTTTGAAGACCTGACCATGCATAGCACCTTTATATCAAAGATAAAGGAGCTGCCAGTCCTCCTCGCAAGACTTCTGAATCAGGAGGCTGGTGAAGGAACTGTGTTTCATTGTTCTGTTGCTGGTCAGGGGGCCAACATATTTTATTTCTATTGTTTTGTGGCGCTCACAGAAAGAATCTGTATAATATAAATGATAAGTAAATGTAAAAAGCATTTTTGGTATTGTTTGCAGCAGGGTTTTACTCTGTAAAATACAGCCATGTGTTTACAGCTCTGTATAAAGCATGAGTAACAGATTTGAAGATTCTGTTTTCTAATGTGGGTTTAAGCCCTTTTCTTTTATATCTGAAAAACGCTGTATGATTTTCTTCTTTGCCTTACACCCTCCAAACAGCATTCTCCAAACTCTCCAACCCTCCTTCAGGCAAAATGTTCCCTCTGATAACAAAAGCATAAGCCCCAGAAACCATTAACACAATATTAGAGAAATACTCTGGATCTCTGGAGAGACCCCAGGACATAATTTCATGCACGTAAGTATTTTTACTCACCAAGTTTCCCAGACTGGCCTCAATCCCTGGCTGGGGGCTATTCAAGTTAAAGATGCTACTTGTGTGAGGTCCTAGCCTTGGCCTAGCAGACTAAAGCAGGAATCTCCAAATTATTTCAGCATGGATTGTGACTGCCGCCCAAATGCTTTGTTGCTTCATATAGAGGTATCAGAATGTTGTGTGTCCCCTTGAAAGTAATTCCCCAGCAGAGTTTGACTCTTATGTACCAGGCCATTTCCCCATGTGGTAGAACAGAGCTACCATCTGATCATGGTTTCACTTACAGGCATCTGTTCTTCCTTTTTTGTTTTCCCTTCACTTCTACATGTATTTGTCTGGCATTACCAGAAGAGAAACATATTTGCTCAGTGGCTTTTCAAAATACACAAGCTGTATGCTTATATAAAGTAGTAAATTTATCTTGTCCAAGCTGACAAATGCATTTTTTGTATCTTTGTGGTTTTGTGTGCATTCGGCTGTCAAGCAAGAAAATTGCGCAGCCCTTAAGTTGCAATAAAGATGTTTCTGAAGTGTCTCTATGCCTGACGGAACAGATGTTGAATCCTGGTCTGACCCTGCCAATTAAGTGAGCCAGGTGGCTCCTCACTTTGTTCACAGCTTAATACCACCAGCTAGCACCAAATCACTCTGTTTCATTTGGCACTATGACTGTGAATTGCCAGGAGCACAGCAGAAATGATCCCTGCTCACAGGGAGTGTTGGTGTAGAGGCAAGTTTTGGGATCCCTTTTTTTCTAAGTGGGTAGTAGGAGAAATAAAAATATGTATTCTTTATAGAAAATATTATCCCAGAAGGGGTAATGGGGGGGTCTTTATGCTGGCTTTTCAGCTCTCTAGACTGTGTGGCTCACAACTGACACAGGGGCCCAGCTATTCTCAAGGAATTCAGGATATTGGCTCTGGAGAAGTTCTGTTTATCCTAAGTGTGGACTACAGGGGCAACTTCTTGTGATTCCATTTGCCAAGGAGAACTACAGTCCTCCATGAAAAGCATCATCTCAAACAATAAACTCAGCTGAAATATAAAAGCAAAAGGATAAATACTTCCTGTGTAGATACAAAGCTAACTCTTGCCAAAACTGAGAAGAAGACTCATGGTGGCTTCAGCATTCATTGGATCAAGTCTGAGGACCTGTTACCTGACTGTTCTGTCCGAAGTTATTGCTAACTACTCCTTCATGAATAGCTTTAGGAAAATATTGAGAGATGGTGGAGGCAGGTATCTGCACTTTCCACTGAAGTTTTTTCTGAGAAGAATTAATCCAAAGCTTGTCTCTTTTGTCCCTCATTAGGTTGAGGGCAAAACCCACTTACACAGTCTTTTTTTTACCTCAGTTGTTATCAGATGTAAACAGTTGTCTTTGCCATAGCTAATTGCTCTGCAGGACTCATTTTTTTTAATTGCTGTTGGGGAGCAGAGAGAGCTCCCTAATGGCAGGAGCAAGGGTGTTGGTTCCACTCCACATCTACCTGTGGTTCCCGGTAGCCTTCAGTATTGTAAGACTTACAGCAGCCATTGGATAATCTACCTTGGTTTTGAACACATAACTGTTCCATCATGCTTTGTCTTCTGATCTTAGAGCAGGGCTATCAGCACAGAAGGAATTCCCAAAAATTACTTCTGTTTTCAATGTCTCAGTGGTGGGATCTCTGCTAGAAAAGTTCAGTATCCAGATATGGATTTGTTCAGGTTGTCGTTCAATCTTTGTGCCAACATTTGTTTGTGTGTTTCAGATGTACTGACTGTGAATATCTTCCAAGTGCTAGGGATTGAATTCCGCATTTTCAGGCTGATGCTCCACAAGGGAGCTAAGGACAGATTTCCTGTAGGATAAGCACCTTACACTCACAGTGCCATCTGGTCAGGCTGTGAACACGTTATCAGGGAAATCAGGTCACTACGTACCTATGAGTGATCCTCACGTGAACGTGACTGGTCCAGCTTCTGCAGCCTGACAGCCACAACCACCTCAGTTCTCCCAAGAAGCTCTGGTACCAGGCCTGGTTTGTGTCAGACACTCAGGCTGCAGCTGGGATGTTCCTTTAAGAGCTGATTGCTCCCAGCTGCTGGTACAGCACAGGTACTCAGAGCTGATGATTTCCACCTGGTCTAGGAGGCATTGGAGCCCCAGCATTCAAAGGTTCCATGCACCCAAAAATACCTGTTCGTTAACTGATCACCAGACACCTGTACAATCATTTAACTCCATTGCTGTGCACTCCCTTTGTGAGAAGTGTGGTGCAGTCACAGCAGTGGATACATCCTGGCTAAAGGATCTCCAGGTGCCAAAGTCAAACAGCAGCAGGGTTTCCCTCAACCACCTGACAAGCAGGATGCTGCTTAGGTCAGTGAAGAAGAGTGCTTTTCTGCTGGGTTTTGTCATGCTGTTAGGTCTTCAGCACTGATGCCAACCTCAGGGGGCAAAAAGACATATTCCTGAGGCACCCTTTGGTGTTTGCCTGGTCTCTGAAAATCAAATCTCTGTAAAATGTGCTTCCAGTTGTCTCCCAAAACTGAAGTGCACTGGAAAATGCTATCTTTGCTAGGTGGGTCCTCCACACGAAGCTTCCTGTTTGCATTGTCCCAGAACCCTGTGTCACAGCCAGTGCCAGTTGTGTGGCCTGTTCACCAAGCAGTGCTAAAACCTATTTGCATCACAGATTTCTCCCCAAGGGATCAATATCCCTGTAAAGGAAGATGTCTTCATAGGAAAAAAAAAGTGTGAAGAAGTCCATCTGTTTATGAATGGACTATCTCTCTCTATCAGAGAAACAGTGAGGCGGTTATAAACAAGATTCTGTGTGAGCTGAGGTAATGCAACAGTGTCTTCAAGTCCCTCTTTAAAGCATTCTTTTTGACTCAGTGGCTTTCCAGTTGTTTAACTTCCATTACTTGGGAAACAATAAATGATGGCAATTGTCACTGAGCTCTTGTCTTGATGTTCTTTGAATGTACCAAGGTTAAACAATTCAGCCTTTTCCTTTTACTTAGTTAAATATATACCAATACTGCTGCTTAATTCTGCACACATCTTCAGGTGTATGGTTGATGAAAAGAGAGAAAGCACTATGTGCATGTTGACCTTAACCCTGTAAGAGCCACCTTTGATAGGCTTTGAAAGGAACTCCTCTTAAATTTCCATTTCAGTCAAGACTCAGCAGTTTTTAAAACAGATCCTTGAGTCTGAGCAGTAAAGCCAACCTGCTCTTCATAATTTTATTATAAAATGTGCTTTGCACTTTTTCCTGTCTCGTGAACATAACTTTCTATTTCCTTCCCCAACATTCTTTCCATGCTTTCTTTTGTTCCTAAACATGTCAGGTCTTCCTCCTTTCTGGTTCTCACTGAACAGAAAATTAATATTTTTTCTCTTGACATGATGGTCACCCCTTCTTTTTCTATGTGGGATTTCAAAGAAATTCTTCTGCTGTCTAAATTTCCCCAGGTGCCAAACTACATTAATGTGTCTCCATGAATTTCTGTCCATGAGACTGACTGGAGCGTACATTTTCAAAGAATATGTTATAAAATGGTGCTGCATTGCCTTTTTTGTTTTCAGATGTCAGTTTTGTACCAAGGACTCTTACAGGATTTGAACATCTCCATTTCAAGGCACCATATAATCATCTTAAAGCCACGGAATGAGAAGGGATTTTTCTGTCATTTAATTTGTATTTCAGCATTCGCTGCAATAACTTTGGATCATGTAATCTTACTTAGCAGATATGGAAGTCTTTTCTCAGATATTTTATTCATTCTTCAACATCTATTGTTGATATTCTTGATATGTAGTTTTCTTTATCTTATTGATAGATTGTTTAAAAAAAAAAGGCAAGTAAGTACAGCATTTTGAGATAAAGTACTAGAAAGTGTGGAAGGAGATGGTGAGAGCACAGTGCTCACAGGCAGAGCTAGTAGAATGAAGAGACAATCTTTGGGCTCTAAACAGGTTAAACTACTTGATTTGAGAACCATCATACACCCACTGATTGTAGAAATCTCTCCAGGCAAAGAGTAGATAGTTAATGGAAAATGTAAGTGGGAATAGAGCGACAGTCCCACATGTTTTGGAGGTACATTACTTCAAATCTGAGTATTTCATATTCTTGTAATAGAACATTTGTTGACACATATCTTGTTTTCTAGGTTAAGGACAAGCACTGCTTTGGTGTAAGGCTGCCTGGATACTCAGGTTTCCTCTGGACACAGCAATCCAAGGGAAAGGCTGGAGTATGTCCTGGCCAGTTGGATTCCATATCCTAACAAAATAAGTACCTGGTCACTTAGTCCAGCGTGAGAGTTGCTGAGTTGTGGGATTCCCTTTTGAGAATGGTTTAAGGCACACCTCTGCATTCCCAAGAGATGTCACAGGAAGGGCCACCTGCAGTCACAGGGTCGTACATTTACCTGCGTAAAATCCAGGGGCTGCATCAGCCCCTGCGGCCAAAGTGCTGGTGTGGTCCAGAGCTGATCTCCAGCGAGGGCTGTAGTTCACCTGTAGTGTTTGCATTCATGCATTCCTGTACTGAACAGCTGAGTTCGGTTAGACATGCAAGGAGCATGTTCCATTTTCATACATCCCCTGGTTCAACAAGTCGTGCTACAGTCTTGAAAGCAGGACATCCACCCAGGGATGTCCATGGCACGCACACCAGCCAGGAGAGTTGTGGGGAGAACACAAGTATTTCTTTGCCCTGCCTAAACCAGTCTTGTTATTTTTCTCAGCCACACTGAGTAAACTATAAAATCTTGATTCATTCATTATTCACACCCCAACTCTGAGTAATATGTATAATTTTTACAGGCAAAACAATGAACAATACTAGTTCTTTCATAAATAACTTGGACTGCCTGCCTGCTGCTAAATGGCATCTTTCACACAGATCTGTGTCATGCTCCACAACACCACATCCATCACACATCATGCTGGTGAAGTGAATGTAGGCTATCTAAATATACCTGGATATTCTAGGGACTATTTGTTCATTTTCTATCCCTGTCAAAAGAAAACAAGGTGAGTGATTCGTAGCTTCCAAAGAAGCAAAGTTACTGAATTATAAATGGATTTTGCAGTGGTCTTTAAAAGCCTCTAAGCTAGTAAAATAGATAGCAAGAACTTTAATTACTTAGCAGCTGCAGAAAATGTTTCCCTTTTCTCAGTTACCTGCAGCACCTTTTTTGCAAATGCTATAAAACACCTTTTGGCAGACTAAAACCAGAAGAAGCTGTATCTTAGATGAAGTTACTTCTTTTTCCCAGGAATTCCCCAAACCTCTGCTGCCACCCACAGTGAATGACAATAACTCATGATAAATCATGCAGGCAAATGCTCTGAGATTTTTGCGGTGTAGACTACAATTTTTTCTGATGGGATGAAAGTGTCATCTCTTTACCTGTGTGGAAAAAATGCCTACCACATTTTATTTGGAAAGCACTTTGTTGTCTGTTTTAAAGCCATTGAGGAAATGCTAAAATTGCTAGATATTTGGTGTCTGCTCTCCCTCTGTTTTCCTGGTGTTGTAATTTCTTAATTCCTTTGGAGATAAGGACATCATGGCTGAGTGTTTCTGTTCTTGTTATCCAAAATAGGGGGGATTCAAATCCAAGGGGTTCAAGTTGACGTAATTCATGTAGCCACCTCTCTAAATCTTGGTTTTCCTTTCCATGAATGAGGAATCTTTTCCTTCTTCTGCTTTGTGGGTGTATCTTCCTGAATCAGTTGAATTACAAAGTCTTTTTCATGCCATGTCTTTTATCAGACTAACTTTTTTCTGATGAGGGTGGTAAAATGCTGACAGTGAAGCTGTAGATGCCCTGTCCCTGGAAACATTCAGGAGCAACCTGATCTAGTTGAAGATGTCCCTGCTCATTGCATGGGTTTCTACTAGATGAGCTTTAAAGGTCCCTTTCAACAAAGACCATTCTGTGATACTACGCAGGTTTCACCATTCTCCTGCACACTGCTGAGGTTTAGCATAGCTGCTTAGTGGAGCTACAATATAAAAAAGGATGTGTGGACAGCTGAGTTACAACTCGTGTTGTTTGTTAAATTCCTTAAACCAAACAGTACAGTGTCACTTTCAGCCTGGAATTACTAAGCTAAGAGAGGTTTATAAATTTAACCAAGATCACTAATGATCACATCACTATCTTTTGATTACTTTTATGTAAATTTAATGATCTTGGGCTGATTATTTTTAGACTGTCTGTGCTAGATATGAAAACTGAACTTAGACCTCCATGTGTCAGAACTGCAACAATGAGCTCATTTCCTTTTAGATTGTTAAATTCATTCCATTAATAACATGAGAATAACAGAGGGAAAAAGAAGTGTTTATTGGTTTGCATTTTAATCTGTCATGACTACCAAAAATTCCATGTCATTTTAACAAATTTGCGTAGCCCAAGTGATGAGAGTGGCCTCATTTTATTTTCTTCACTATTTCTAAATTGCAAATGCATGTGAGCATCCAAAAAACTGATTGAAATGCAGGTCATGAAAACTCCCATTTATATGCCAAGCAGGCATTCCCCAGGTGGGCAGCTCTAATGTGATCGCCCTGAGGTGGAAGGGCCGCCCGCAGTGTGGAAAGAGTAACTTCTCTATGTTCCAGCTCAGTCCATGCCTGCTGCTCAGCTTGCCAGCACGGGTGGCAGCAGGTGCCAGCTGAGGTTCCAGTGACACAACAGGGCACTCGCTCCCTCAGCTCTGAACAGGCCTTCTGCCGCCCCCACCCCGAGCTCCTGGTGGCACTGCTGGGTTGTGTGAGGGGCTGTGCTCCTGGGGCAGTTTAGGTGCCATTTTATCTTGGCATCTGCTGCCAGTTCTAGTTCGGCCAACATTCTAGGCTGTGCTTTGGGACTGGGCTCACCAACAGCTGTCTTTGTGGAGCCCACTATTCCCCCATTCAGGGCTGTGTGAACAGAAGAAGTGCAGCTCTAGGTATTGGTGAAAGCCTGTCGGTGGCTGTTTGCCCTGACACCTGTTTGTTTTAGGTTTTTTTCTTCCCAAAAGTCCTGACTCAGAGCCCAAAAGAGAGACAGAGTTCTCAAGTTCGGGTTTCAAAGTTGTTTATTCTTTCTTATCTCGGAGTCCGTTATCAGCTACTGCCGCTTCTCTGCCGCAGAGCTGAGCACAGTCTGAAATCCTCACAGAACTGCCCCTAAGCTGGGACATCCCGCACCTTTTCTACTGGTACTCTGACCCAACCACCTTCCACAACGTATTTTTATTTATAATTCTATACCAATTGATTCTAAACATGTCATTTCTACCTCTACCAATCTTTTCGTGCCACCGTCACAGCAGAAGATGGGAGAGAGACGAAAGAAGAAGGAGCAGGGACAACGCCCTAATCCCTCCATCTTGGCCTTCTCAGATTCCGTTCTAAAAACCCAAATTCTACGTTTTCACCCTGTGATAAACTAAACTACTATCTGTTTTACACTCTTGTGGCTTGTAGTTCTTCTTGTAATGTTGGTAATTTTTCCCATGGGCTGAGGGCAAAGACAGTATCATTGTGGTCTCTCCCCCAGGGTCTTAGACCCCCTTGTCAGGGTCCCAGACCCCCCAGGGCAGCCAGAGGAATGCCCTGGACTCCAACAAAAGCCCCTTTCTTCTCAGCTATACTTGCTTAAGGTAGTCAACAATTCTTAGGCTTAAGGTTTCGGGCTAAAAAAGTGAATATGGTGAGACCCAAGTTTTGCAAAGATTCTCAAAGGCTCAGAGAGATGAAAGATAATAGGGGAGAAGCTGGCAGGGCTTTGTGTGTGGCTGGTTTTGTGCCTGGCCCCTGTGCCCAGCAGTGATTTATTTTCATGTTGGGAGGTAGCTTTGTCTTAGGGGAAGAAAAGCCTCCAATGGCTCAGGGCATCCCAGCAGGCTTCACAAAAGCTCCAGCAGATATTATATATGCTAATCAGTGACCCAAAGCCAGAAATTCTTTTCTGGATTTTTTCAATCTTTTCTGGATATTTTTCATACTGAATACTAAACAAACAGCACCCTGGGAAACCAGTTGGTTCAGGTCAGGTGGGCATATTTGAGATCAGATGGGTACATTTCATTCTTCTTTTATACTTCTTACTACTTGATATGCTAAAAATGTATGAAATAGAAAGTTTCTTCTATGTAGAAAGAGGGATCCTTCCACTCCCAAAAATGTTGGGACAGAAGGTACTGCTTTCCTGAAACCTCCTCCTGCCTCTTTCCTTCCAAATGAGAAAATACATCAAAATAAGCCTGGATCCATGAGCTGTGTTGGTTTTGATCAAAGTGTATTTCCTGACAGAAAAAAATACTCTGTCAAATGTTGCTGTGTTAGGTTTGGATCTGACTGTGCACAAACACATATTAACTAGGTTTTCAAACTGTAAGGGGATTAAGAGCTCAAACTCATTGAAATTCAGGAGGGAGACATTTTGCTTCCTCGGAGATGCAGGCCCTAGAGATTCAGATCCCCAGGGGATGCAACCAGGGGAACAGACAGCTATTAACTGTGACAAGAGCTCTCCATCACTTGTTCTACGAAAATACTCTGTAGAAAAAAAGTGTGTTGTTAGTTCTGGATTGAGGAGGCAGATGAGAGGACATTTAGGTGCTATTTATGTTTTCTTTTGGGCACCATGCACATCTATTTCTGTGATTTTATCAGTGGTTTAATACTTTTTTTGACAGAGGTGAGATGATTAAATCTGCAACAGGGACTAAATTTATATCCATCTTCTATATATGTATCTGCTCCCACACAGTTTTCAGCTTTGGATCCCCATATCATGAATTTAAATGCACTAAAAATACATTTGCTTTTCATAGTTGCCTGCTGCAGGTTTCCCTGAGCTTTACAGGCCCCTGCTGCAGTCACAGATTGGTTCAACACGGAGCTTTTGTAAATAGTTCTCAACAGGAATAGCTTTATAAAGTCAGAACAAAGGTCTGATCCCGTAGGAGATGGTTAGAAAAAGATCAAGATGACAAAGAGCCTTCCCCTGGTTTAACTTCTGAGCTTCTGGCAGGTGGTAATGCAGTGCTGTACTGAGCCAGGGTTGGCATCTGTGTTATCACATTTGTTAGTCATCAGTGAACCCAGTCTTCGTTAATTTGTCTGATCCATTTGCAGCCTGTTTTAGTCTTTTGCTCTCCGTACCATTCTCTGGCAAGTTCCATTATGGGTGATGAGTTCTGTTAATTTTGCCCAAGAGTTTTGCTTTTCTCCTTCTGAGAGCCTTACAGTTGATTTGTTCTGCAGGCAGAGGTGTCCTTCCAGCAGCACCGTAGATCCCGGGGGATCTGCAGGCATACACAGGCCCCGTCCACAGCATGAGAGCAGCACAGCACTGTCTGCAGCAAAGGTCTCTGCCATGGCCCCTCCAGCATTTGTTCCCCCCGCCAAGGTCAGGGTAAGGTACGCTATAAATGTGTGACAGGATCGAACTGCCAGCTCCCTCTGTAGGAAAAATACACCGGAACTGCCCAGCCTGTGCCTCCCTCCATGAGTGATGAAAGCTATCCCTGGAGGGCTGCCCATCTTCAGCTCTGCCCCCTGCAGGCCAGGGCTGGGAGGGGAGACTGTCTGTGGGGTTATGTCTCGGGAACAGTGACCGGCTCCCTCCGGAAGCTTTAGCAAATACTGATAAAACGTGGTTGGATGAGGGAGCCAAAGCCCTGCTCTGTTGCCCTGCGTGAAGCTGCTTCCTGGCTCTGCAGCTGCTCTCAGTGTCTCCTCTGCATGTGCCCGCCTCACCTGAGCCACTGCAGCCACCCGGCGAGGGGCTCTGCCGGGCAGCATGTGCAGCTTCTGCCATTTGTAAAGCACCGCAATGGGGAACTCTTTGGCTGATTAATTTCTTAGGGATTTCTTTCACTCTGGCTGTTAATTAAATAACCCAGAAAACTCCATTAACACATCCTTAAAGGGCAAGTGCTTTGCCGTAGGTCAGGTTTAAACAGCTCAGCTCCAGTGTAAACATCTCCATGCTTGGCAGCCAAGTAGTGCAGAATCACAGAATCGTCTGAGCTGCAAGGGACCACAAGGGTCACTGAGTCACATTTTGTCACTGATGGAGCTCCTTTCAAGCAGGTTTATCGGTGAACTTCCTCCCAGAGTGCCTGATTTTTAACTGTGTAGTATATTGCATGAAATGTATTTTAAGTTAATGCAAACACCTTCTAAATGTCAAAACGAGCAATTAAGAAAAGCCACTCTGTTAACTTTTTCGATGTGTTGATGGTTAAACACACTTTTTAGTATGCTGAAAATTGCGTGCTGAAAATGAAAGATGCTTTCAGCAATTCATGCACTTAAAAATTAAATTATCAGGCCAACTCATAAAAAGAACATTTTTACTTCTGCATTTTTAACATGCAATGTTGTGTATTTTTTTGCTATCATAAGTGTTTTCTTTAAAATGGTAACAATCATTTCCATTGTTTTTGCTAATATTAGATTTTCTTCTTTTTTAGTTTTTCAAGATTACCAAAGCTAAATTAAAAATAAACTTCTTTTAGCTCTCAAAAACAGAGAACTGGCTTAGAGAATTAGAGATAGAATTCAGAAAGAAAACAAATTTCTACTTTACCTTCTCCCTGACCTGAGTGTTTGGACAGCACAAATACAGTACCAAGAGCAAAACATGAGAGTTACACTGATTCCTCCAAATCTTGTCTCAGAGATGAGTCCACAGCTCCCTGCAAAGTAATTGGTCTAATTAGGTGGTAGGAAGGAGCTTCTTTAAATTCCTCAGAAATTAAGACGTGTCATCCGCTTAACATCTTAGCATCTGTTACTGCCTCTTCCACATTTCTCTGCTACATCAGTCTGAAGGGCACTTTCCTGGACATTTCAGAGAGATTAAAAAAAGTAAATAAAACCAACAAAAACCAAGCCCTTAAAACATGGAAGAAGTTGGCCCTTTCTTCAGTGGGATGAAGCATGCAAGGCATTTCACCCCCTCCTTATTTCTCAGTTTGGTGCATGTTTGCCTGGGTGAGTACAATAATCACTTTGTTAAGTAAAAATATAGGAGAATACAAGCATAACCTTGAATCCTGTAGTTATCCTTACTGATGTGGTAATGTTGTTCTGAAATATTTTCCTTGGCAACTGGTCCTTGTGAAAATGTTACCCTCTGTGTTTAAGTACTTGCAGTTTTGCTTCAAATGGGCTGTTTTGAATCTCTAACAGTCAGTCAGTAGAATGACAACTAATTTGTTGTTTCTTGTTTTGTTTTGTTTTTTTTTTTAACTTTGCTGTTGTCTGGCAGCAAGTAAGTAACTATTTAATTATGGCTAATTGCTCGTATAGTAGGCATAATTTTACAGCAGGATGTGCTTAGAACACTGGGTAAGAATACTGGGTAAGGTACTGAGGCACTGGGAAAGTTTCAGACCTGCATGTGTAGAGCAGGGGAGAGGTGTTCCATCACTGCAAGCTGAAAAGGTTAATTTTTCAGTGAAGCTGTCTGGAACTGGTTGAGATTTTTTTTTTAGGGAGATCCTGCTACTTGTTTTGTTTCTATTGGTTTGGAGGTTTTTTATATACTCTTTCTATTTCCTGCTGTGTGAATACTGGCACAGTGGCAATAAATGTTATTAAAAATATCCATACAGATACAGTTCTGAAGGTCCATTGCAGCAACTGGGTGTGTTATGCACTCATAGTATTCCCAAAACAGCTCCTGTTTACTGAGAGTCAGGTAACTGAGCCAGCCAAATAACTGCCACCTACAAAATGCTTTTGTTTGGCTTCTGTTTTGTTTTAATTGCAGTTCAGGCAAATTATGCCCCCTATTTCTTTGATAATGGAGCCAGAAGCACAAACGGGAACATGGCACTTCTCAGCCTTTCGGAGGACACGCCTGTTGGTCAGTATTAAAATTCGTCTGCTTAAACTGTGAAACTGGAGTTGCTTGCTCTTATGATTTATTTTCTTTCCTATATTTTCTTGTAGGTTGTTGTTATATGCTGTGATCTTACATGTTTTTCTCTCAAGCTTCTAATTGGCCTCAATTTAAAATGACATGTTTGAATTGTAACTGCAATTCAAGACATGAATTTTAGCTCCCTTTTTTTTGGTCCACCAATCTATTCACAGCTTCAGATTACAGACCTTTGGGGTCAGAAATAAATTCATGGTGAAAGCCTTCTTACCAATTCTGTAAATGCTTATGAGAAGAAAGCCTAGTTGCTAGTAATTTTATCAGCCTTGATAAAAGCAAGCTGTACATTGAAAAGTAAGAGGCATGATTTTCTTTGAACACATTTTTAATGTTTACACAAAAGTGGTAGAAAATGTTTCCACTTGCAGTGAAAATTGCTTTGTCTAAATAACTGATGTTTTTTAAAAAGGTTTAGTTTTGTTTTATTGGAAATCCAAAAATTGATACAGTTTTCAGATTTCAGCACTCTGAGGCAGGTCTATTTATGCTTCTTCTAACTGTAGTCACACTAAGAAAAGTTAAATAAGAACAAAAGGTGATTTATAATCAATATTTTCTGGGGGGGGAAATAATCTCCTAACACTTTTTTTATATAAAAAATATATTAAGTGATGAACATCACCTTTTCTTCGAACTTGGCACTGAGATCTTATTTAGGATTTTCTTCTGCTTGTCTGTAGCTTTCACAGGCTACATCATAAAAATATTTAGTTAGTGCAAACTGGGTACCGAAGCACCCCTTTACTCATGCCTCATGCAGAGAGGAGAGATATGGCTGCACAGGGGGTGCACCCAAACACCCGCACTAGGGCTTAGGCAGCTGGGGAAGGTTAGGATGAGAGAAGGATCAGAGGGCACAGCCTGCTCTGACATTGCCACCCACACCTTCTTAAACCCGACCAAGGTCACTCTGCTCTGGGAAGCAGCTGCCTGGGTTTGCTCAGTCTCCATTTCTCACCCAGTGGTGTTAACGTCATCCAAGACCCACGCTGGGCCTGCTAGAGGGTGGGGAGAGGGGTATTTGGAAACAGCAAATTCTCCTTTACCTGCTCAGCTGAAGAAGAGGAGAGGGAGAAGGCAGCACATAGAGTAGAAGTGACACATCTCAACAACGAACTTAAAAGGAGTTTGCTTATGATGCAGCAGGAATTTGCTATAAGCTTGGTCAAGCTTAAGTGGAAACCTCAGTTTGAAGGCCAACAGTAACGTAGGAATGTAGTGGCACTTGCAAAAGCCAGAGGCAGACCAAGGAGCTGTAATTTTTGCAGTACTTCTGCCTGGATTCACATGGAAACCGCACTTAGTTCAGTCTTGGCAATCCCCACGGTTCTGCTGATTGCTGGAGTTAGATTAGCCAGTGGAATCACTTGTCCAAGTGTAGATAGGGCTTGTAATGCCAGACAGCCACAAAATGGGACCCCAACTCTGTTTGTTTGGGGTGGTGCTTGCCAACTCCACCAGTGAAACCGCAGGCAGTACAACTCGCTTGCCATCCAACTCCCACTCCCTGGCGTGGTGCCAGCCCGCAGACATTCACAGAGAACCAGCCTCTCCCTGCCACCACTGGAGCCTGCAGGCACCTGCTTGGGGATGAGGAGCTAAAGATGGCACAGAGCCACGACATGGGCAAAAATGTCCTTCCCGTCAGGACTGCAGTGTCACATGGTCTCTCAGATGACAGCACTCCCTGCAGCAGTGAAGTACAGCAGTAATTTCCACCGCATCTGATCTGGTGCTCCGGCAGCCAAAAAAAGGACAGTGTGCCTCAACAGCAAAACAGCAGTGTGAGGGATCAGAGCCTGTGTTAGTGCTCTCCTAATTAGCCTGAGTAAGAATAATGAGATATATGTGATGGGCTTCTGTATGTGCTTTTGTAACATTAGCAACCAGACTAGGTACATAGAGGTCTCTGGAGAGTTGTGCTTTGCTTGCAGCAGTGATAAAGCTCAGGCTGCTCTGCCTTGAGTGCTACTGTGCCTCCTGTCTCCCAGCTTCATCCAGAATGTGCTTACATGTGCTTAAATTGGCTGGCTTGTACTTCTAATTTGATGTATAAATGTGCTTTAAAAGACAAGAGGGAAGCAGCTTCTATCTGAAAGCTCCAAAAGACCTGTAGAAACCCTTGGGAAAGAGAGATAAGACCTTATTTATGAGAAGTCCAAATATGGTTGCTTTGTCACGCAGCTTCCAGTGTTCCTTTGGACTAATTCCCAGAACACCTTGACAAACATCTATAAGTACTGCAAGGTCCTCTCTTCTGAAAGCACTTTTGGAAGTTCCACTTGAACGTGGTTGCTTGGGATTTGCTTAATAACTGCTGCTGTCTGTGTCAGGACAGCCACTCCTCGGGGAGGCTTTGACAGAGACTCACAGAGAAGGGCACAAACAGCACTGACACTTCAGTGCTAGGTGTGCTTTCAGCTTTGTACAGGGCAAGAGGACCAGAGTTCCCATCAGACCACGGCAAGAGCTTTGTGCCAGAGCTCAGTGCTGAATGGCTGCCAGGCTGGCCCTTTTCTGTGGCCCCAGTGATGGGTGTTGCACTGCAGAGGAGGCTGTTGTTCTTCATCACTTGCTCTCATCTCCTCCAGAAGCAGGAGAAGGAATCTGGTCTCCCATGTCCATGTGCAGTCCCAAGCACCCACACTCCAGCAGTCATCTCTCAGGTTGAGCAGGATGATCAGTGACAAAGCAGGGGAACTAAAATTTCCATATGTTTGATTCTGGATGGCTTCACTCAGTTTTATGTGCTGCAAAAATGGGCAGGTTGCTATTAGGTCTTTCCTGTCCTTACATAAAATTTGGAGTCATGGGCAGGATGCTTTTCTTGGCAGCAGCTGGTGTGTGATCTGTGCAATGCCACGGACAGCAGCTTTAATAAACCTCCAGAAATTTTACAGTCTTTGGCCCTGCTGAGATTGCAAGGGGTTGGCAGAGTAGTATGTGTTAGTTATATTCCCAAGCATCTGTAGGCAAGGGACATGCAACATTTGGGAACACTGAAAGGAGATGATGGATTCTCTGTGTGGCTGTAAAAAAAGAAATTGCAGTGCTGCAGCTGTAAGAACACATGAAATTCATTGCCATTCTCATATCATCCTTAATTTGACCTTTTCCCTTGTCCAGTTTTGCCTATTTACAGATTGTTGTAACTTGTCTACCAAGTTGCATACATTATACCATAAGTTATCATAAAACCAGCAAATACTATTTCTGTGTGTAAATGCTTGAAAGTATCTGCAGATTCCCAGATCTTATTTATTGCTGCAGGGCATGAGACCCCTCAAAGTAAGAGGGGCCAGAACAGCAGCCCCTTTCAGTGCTAGATTTAAGAAGAATGGGGGGAAGTTATAAACTGAACTAGCAGTTGGGGTTTGTGGTTTGGCAGGGCAGGTGAGTAATTAGCTCTTTGCCTGTGTACACACAAAATGTACGTGTGCTCCTAATCAAGGTATTAAGGCACGAGTGGGGTGCTATTTCAGGTTGTTTGTTTCATCTTACCTCATAATCCCTGTAAGCCTCATAGTGGGGACAGAGTGGGGCTGGGAACAGCTGCAGAGCAGGGGATTGAAACATACTCAGAAGGCCTAAGTTCATTACTCTCTCAAAGCCCAAATATCATCAGTGCGCTGGAGATCTCTGCATCCTTGCATTTTCCTTTCTGATTTTTCCCTTGCCCCCAAATAGGCATTCCTCCCGTTAAAAGCCAGTTTGCAGTGGCAATTCTTTGATCAAAGCTACAGCTGCCAGCTACCCACGAGTGGGTGACTGACCCCTTCAGATCCCTCCATCCTTCAAGCTTCCCCTGTTCCTACACACTCCTGGTCTCGTTTCTTCCCGTCATTCACAGCTGACTGTGGAAAGCCTTCTTGTCCCCTGTGGTACCTATCACTCTTTCCTTGTTTCTGTCACCCTGGTCCACCTCTAGGAAAGCTGGGAGCTACCAGAAGAGAGGTGTTAAACACAGCCTGCCTTCTGCACCCCTGCAGCAGTGCCAGCAGTGCACAGAACAAAGCCCCCTGCAAAGCCGAGCACTGCACAGAGATGCTCTGAGCACTCACAGGTGTTACAGCCTTCAATTTTGTTTTAATTCTTCTGACAGAAACTGCAGATACATCAGAAAATTGCATTTAGATGGCTTTTCCTTGGAGTTGGTTGCTGTGGGTGCTGCAGGGACATATTGCTACTGTCCATGGGGTGATGGTCCAGCCCCCGGCTGAGCACTTGCTGCTGTATCCCATCGCTCCATGACAGGCACTGGCATCTCCAGGGCTTGTTTCGGCTGCTGCTGTTTCCAGCAGCCGTGGGTTTTGGGCTGCTGATCCTGCCATGTCTCTGCTTTGCCAGCCAGCTGGTGCACCAGGGTGCAGGGAGGGAGCATGGTCCCCTGGGCATGGTCAGGAAGGTGGTAGCAGGCAGTGAAGAGGAAAGGAGCCGGCTTTGGGGTAGTCATGGTGTGTGGTCCACGTCCTCCAGGAGCCTGAGCTCCCCTGTACTTGGGGTGAGCATGGAGTGCAAACAGCCGTCTGTAGGCTTTGTGTTAACTGTTCGCCTCCTTTTCTGCTGGGGAAATGGGCCCTTGGCTGAGACAGGTGGAGAGCAGGCATGTGACCCTGGGCAAGGTGGTATTTGCTGTGACATTAGGAACAGAGGTATCTTGTCCTGGGAGCGTGGCCATGCATGTCTCTCTCAGCATCTTGTTAACAGATGTCAGCTGTGGTGGCAAAGGACAACGGCGAGACTGAGCATGAATCTAAAATGTGCTTGCCTTGTTTGACTGACAGGGAAGGGATCTGATTGCTGGGTGTTGCACAGCAGAGAGGGAGAGCGTGTCTTCAATGAGAAAGCAAAACCAGCCCCAGAGCCCAGGGCAAAGACTGGCTGTGATTAAATTTGAGTCAAAAATGAAGTAAAATGGAGCAATGGCATCATGAGACAGCCATTCAGCCCAAGTGGCAGGAGCCGAGAGCAAATGATTTTCAAGATGGAATAGGAAAACAGAGTGAAAAAGTCTGGCATGGCTCCTGGGAGGAAGCCATAGCAGGAAGCAGCATGTAGCTCCCCAGGACTCCCCTGTCCCAGCCTGCTGCATCATCCCCTGGGTACTCAGAGTATCCAGCTCTTCTAACTATGGCATTTGCCATATCCTCAAGTAAAGACTCTTCTATTCCTGTACTTTTATGACAGGGAGAGGCTGTTTACTTGGTATCCTCTGATAAGATTTTAGCTGTCTTTGTCATTTATTTCCTTTTCAGCAAGTAGAGGCAGCACACTGAGAACAGATTTTTAATTGGCATTAACACTGTGCTGAGAAGTGTTCCTGGGGGTGTTAATGATATGGAGAGTACTGTGCAGTGAAATTACAATTTGGGAAAAATAGGGAATTATAATGAGTTAGAAAATAAATTTTGATCCACAATCTAATTTAAAAGGCATGCAAGTGTTCTGTATTATGAAAAATGAAGCATCAGCTTTAGCTAAAAAACAAACAGTCCAGTGTAAAGATCAATGAAGTCCATCATTACTTGCTCAGAAAGATCAGTAATCTCAGTCTGTACCAATATCAATGTTTCTTCTCACACTTAGCAGCAAGAAAGCTCCTGTCTTCCTCATAAGAAAATTCTAAGGAAATGTAGGAAAGGAAACTGTGAGATTGAAAGAACAAGCCCAGGTTCAAATGGGTTCACATAAACTTTCCTAGCCTGCTCTTCTCCAGCCCTGTGCCCCCTGAGGAGTGGTTTGCATTTGTGTACTGCTAGTATTGGTATTTCAGGGCAGCCACAGCCACAGCAGAGACCTTCTGCCCGGTGGTTGCTCTCAGGCTCCAAGAGAGCCCAGATGTGGTGTCCATCCTGTTTCTCCAGGGCATAGAGAGCACTGCTCAGCAGCTGCTGCAGACATCCATACAAGCTAGGAGCAGGCAGAACAGCCAGCAGTATGTCAAGTGCAAGGGACAGGAAAAGTTTGTAAGAAGGGCAGAAAAGCAACTAAGAAGTAGAAACAACTAATGACCAAAAAAGCACTATATTTGTAATGATGTCAGTGAAATGCTGACAATTGACGCCTTAATTCTCCAGTTGGACCCAGCCGTGATATTGAGACAAAGCTTTTGAAAAACAAGAATAAAGGAGTCAGTGCTGGTGCTGCAGAACCTTCCATAGTTTTCAAATTTCTGTTGCTTATATAGATAGTTGTATCAGGAAGCAGGTGTCCTTTCAGGATGCTATTTTATATCAGTCCCAGTGAATCCCTCTCCTTTCATTTCCCTGTACTTAGAGAGTTGTTACAGTCAGAAGTGTCTCATCATACCACTCATTGTCTTTCCCTAATAATTTTCGGGGATCATAGTTACAGATGTGTTGTTATTTTCCACTCTGTCATGTGGGAAAAGTACAAGAAAAATGTGGAAAATGTTTTGTAGTTCTGTGAACTGTTTTGCAAGGCTTGATTATCTGTTGGCTGGCTGAACCAGCTCATAACAGGGTGTTTTGTTTGTGCTCTTGTGGGTACATTGGTTTTTGCAATGTGAACATTTTTCTGTACAAAGTTGCCCAAATATTGCCCTGGTAATTATCATAAGAGAGTTTACTCATAAGTGAGCACAGATTCTGCGTGGTTCGGTATAATCTCTTGCAATGACAAGAAGACAGCCATGCTTTCCAAATATCACCACTGGTGGCTGGATGTCACATGTCCCTTCAGGCCCCTGAGTGGCTTCACAGTTTGCATGCCAAGGAAGAAGCAAATGAGGTTCAAAAGGTTGCCCTGCAAAACTGAGGAAACCTTCGAGAAGCTGACCTGTCCGTGGTGAGGGCAAAGCTCTAGAATTAAACACAAGCTTACAGATCTGGTCAGTGATCTCTGCCACTGAAGAGAGGAGATGAGAAAAACATTATCACTTTTGAGTATTGAATTAAAAATCTCTCAAATTCAGGGCCAGAGGAGTTCAAAACTGAGAGTCTTAGTGTTCTTCCTTACCTTTATGCTAAGTTTCTTAGCAGGGATCCTTAGACCCTATATTAGGGTTGCATGCACAAGCAAAACTCACTAGTAACCAGTGAGCCACTTGGCTACAGTATTTTCAGTGCAGAGGACTTTGTTAGATGTAAAGCACAATTTCTGTGCTTAACCTCTGCAACTTGAGCATCTCAGGTAACTTAGCCAAGGCACAGCGGATTGGAAGGAAACAACAACAGTGGTTTGTATTTCAGGTTCAGTTACCTGGTGTTTGTGAACTGCTTGAAGTTATTTGGATTAGGTATTAAAGCACAGTAGAATGACAGACATGTAAGTTTAAAAAGTAATACTAATAAACACTCTCACCATGCTTGGAAAATATTGGTGTTATAACTCCCCCAGGAATTATCATTTATAATATACAAAGTCAGTTTACTGGAAAAACTGGCACCAACTTCTCAATGTTTAAAAATAGAAATAGCAATCTCTTTCTCCAGCTTCTGAAGGAAATACATTGATGAGTTTGAAAAATTTATTAATTGGTATGAGCATGAGTAGGTATGTCAAGTAAAGAATTTAATGAGAGTGAGCTAATGAGTGGGAGTGAAGTAGGAAAGAAGATTTTTGCATGGATTAATTCTGAAAGTGGGAAAGTATGAAAATGTCCTTGCTCCTCCTGAGTTCCAGAGCTTGGGTCCCATCTTGTGGGAGCTCTCCCCGAAGGGAGATTGCCAGATTCTCTGCCTGCTAGTTTGCAATCCTGTTGTTCCCACAAAGAAGAGGTCTGTGCGGGCCTTTTGGTACTGCTGAGATTGTCACACAGTTGTACAACAGCATCGCTTCTGCCTCATGTGCGCTGAGAGCTGGCCAAGAGCTCGTCACCCATGTAAACCCTTGGATAGGAACAGTATTGACCTGGGTGCAGCTCCACAGGAAAGGGCCTGAAGTGACAGAAACCGGCACTGAAAAGCTCAATTTAACCAGCTGGCTAAAAAGTTGCCATCAGGACTGTTGAACTGTCTGCTTATCCTTATTTCCCAGTAAGTGGGTTTGATTGACAAAACCTTTTCCTGCTACAGGGTAGCCAAGTTCCTAAGGAACAGACCTGTTAAATACTCACTGATTGAAGTAACCACAGGGAAATAATGTTGAATAGCAATTTTTCAGGTACCCACGTGTACACTCTGAATGGAACTGATCCAGAAGGAGATCCCGTGACATATGACCTGACCTATGAAGCTGGATCGAGACGCTACTTTTCTGTTGACAAGAATCTTGGAAATGTTACTTTGATCGAGGAGCTTGACAGAGAGGTACAGTCAAACGGCACCACACCAGGTGTTTATGGAATTCTTTCGGTTTAATTTGATCTGAGGCTTTGAGGGACAATGCCAGTTTATTTGCCCCTGAAGCATGTAATATAGTTTGCAATTCTGAGACATTATACGTCACCCATCATGTTGCATTCCACTTGACTTGTGCCACTAACATTGCTATCAAATTTTTCAGCTGCTGTCTGTCCAGCTTTTGTCAAAAGAGAAGTTTATTCTTTATTTCTTCTTCCCCCACCCACACCCCATCAAGAGCTTAGGGGCAGCTACAGTCTTCAATTCCTCAGACAAGGGACTCTCCTGTCATTAGGAAGAATTGGAGATTAGTGTAAGCAGTGTTCCAGGACACTCCTCTAGTACGTCACAGCCCTGTAACCAATGTAACCATGTTGGTTAAAGATGCCTAAAGGCAGCCTTATTCTGGAAACACAGGCATTGAACCCTTCATATCTCCTCACAGAGAAACTTACACAATATTTGGTAAACCCTTTAGAATTCTGTATACTGAGACAGAATTTTGTATCAAAGTGCCATTTTAGGGAACATTTCTTGAAAAAGGTGACTGATTTTTATTAGCACTTTAAGAAGCACAGGGATTACCAGAGAAACCATCTCCTGACAGTAGCCACAGAAAGTTCAAGGAACCTGTGGCTGGAGCTTCTGAGGGGTCTTCCTGGCCTCTGCAGGGATTGCTTTGTGCTATTAGTTGTTGCTTTCATCTGCCTGCCTAGAGATGTTTAAATCTGCAGTCACTTTTCCAATCAGGACAAACACCATCTCTCTAACAAAAGAATTCTCTTCATTTACAGAAGGAAGATGAGATTGAAGTTATTGTCAGTATTTCAGATGGCCTGAGTACAGTAAGTATTTAATTATGCTGTAACTTGTCAGTCCGTCCTCACATACCTACTCCTATTAAATTACCTTAAAGGGACCATCTCATTTGATCAGAAAACATAATCTCATTAGAGTCTTACCTCCTGCTTCAAGAGCCACTGAACTCACAGTTACTCTAGTCTCACTTCATCTCCTTGCTCAGCTATTTGAGGATAATTACAATGTAGTGTGAGCTGAAATACTGACTTAGCAGCCTGCAGAATTACAGCAGCTTCCTATGAAGTTTCACTGCCAGCACAGTAGGATTTGTGCCTAAGATCTGGAGGCTTTTTTGGAGAAATGTGTGACATTATGGGAACTAGTGCTGGGCACCCAAGAGCTGCCTGTCCCCCACCCCCACAGAGTTTCTCTAGCATGACATTAAGAAGATTTTCTTAGGCTAAGGTGGCGGGGGGTTTCTTGTCTGCTGCTAGATAAAGCTTTGTTCACATCTAATCATTAAGGACTTATCTGAGGCACTGACCATCCAATTCTACTTCCACAGATTTTCTTGGCATTTTCAATTTACAGACTGATGCTGTCACAGCCAGGATAGCAGTCTGCCAGTAGGAGGATGTGGGCTTCCTCACGAGAGATACCACAAAAGTGGGACCCTCTTCTTATCCACACGACTGGATAAATCTAAGCTCTTCCTCATCTCAAGTAAATTAATTAAGATTATTACAAGAAATGTTTGCGAGGTTCCAGCATCCTACAGGCACAACTGCCATGGAAACGTCTGTAAACAGGAAATAATGGGATTAATAAATAATGGGACTCATAATATGTTTTTCATATTCTACTGCAGGTTTCTGAAAAAGTCAGGATCCTTGTCATGGATGCCAATGATGAGAGCCCAGAGTTCATCAATACACCTTACATAGTCCAAGTCCCAGAGGTTGGTGAAATTCCTTTGCATACTGGAAATATACTTCTGTAGGATGTAAAGAGGGGCTAATATGTTCTCAATAAAATAACAAGTTGTGCAGGATAAACTTGCATTCCTTTGGTTTAGAGTTTGGGTAGATATTTAATATTCACTGCAAACTTGGGGAATAAGTCTGTAGGTACTTAAGGTGTGCTATTTTTGGGGTAAGTTCCAAGATGTGAATCGTTGTCAGTTTTTGGAATTGACAACCGTGGGAATAGGATACACCCTGTCTCAGCTAAAATTTTCTGTTATTTTTATTTCACAAAGTGTTTCTTTCTTCTTGTTTTCCAGTTTTAACCTCTTCCCCCTTTCCTTTCTGCTCTTCGGTTCCCTCAGTTCTTTTACATTCTTTCTACCATCACTCTCTTTTTCTGCCTCCCTGCATGCTCATTTTTTCAATTTCTTTTAACTCACCTGGTTTTCTGTTTCTGTGTGACTCTGGTAACTCTTTCTGATCACAGAACACTCCCTCCAGCAGCAGTATCTTTAAGATTGAGGCAATAGACAAAGACACAGGTTCTGGAGGAAGCATCACCTACTTCTTGCAGGTAAAGTATTGTCTGTACCTTCACAAATCATCTCACATTAAATTAGACTTAAGAAAGCAGGTTTTAAAAAGATTTGGGAGGTTGAGCCTGCTGCTAGTGCCTATAGGACCAGTTCTGTACCGTGCACAAGAAAATAAGTATTGGCAGAAGGGATGTTGTCTGATTGCAGCAGCCAAGGGCGGTCCAGCAGGCAGGAAGGGGAACTGGAGTTGCCACTGACACTCCTGTGCTTGCCAGCAGGACCCCTCATGTCAGGGCTCTTACTGGCCCTTCCTTTGGAGTGAGAGGGAGAGCAAGATTAGCTGGTAATCTCATATGATTATGGGATTTCTAAAGCATGAAATAGCTTTCTTTAGGAAGCAAAACACACTGGAAACCCAAATGTGCACTTTAGTGTAGCAGGGTGATGCATAATTGATACCGGGATCACAGTGTAGAACGGGAGGTACTAAATCTTCTCCCTGACAAAGCAGTGACTGCCTGAAACCAGCCTTTCAGTTGCTGCCCACTGGTGAAGAACTGAAAGGGCTCCAGATTTAAAGCTGAACTTCTGTATTACAGATCTTCTGTATGCCACGAAGAGAATTTTTTGCATTATGTCCTTCAAATTCCTTCTTCCCACATGCAGTTTCATCCAGATTATCTGCAGTTCCCCTTATTCAAAAGGAAACATGAAAAAAAGCAAACAAAAAAACAAAGCAAATTTGTTGCAATATTTAATTTTGGATATAAATATGGAGACAAGTTAGAAGATATTTACATAGCACTAAAGCTAATCCTGTTAAGAGCTTGGGCATACTGTGAAAGAACTCCTTGAATGCCTTGTTGAAAATTGGCTTTGATTTCACAAATCATGATCCATGTGCAGGATTCAATTTTGCACAGGGCTTTTTCCAGAGGGCTGATAGTCTACAAACCAAGGGACAGCAATTTCAAAATTCTATGTCTAGTTTATAATATATTTGTGTGGCAAAAAGGATACTAAATATGTGTATTGGTTGAAAAAATCTTGCCATGTCATTGGGCACAGTCTCTGAGAACTCTCAAGTTCCACAGAAAAAACCACTCCACAAGCCTGATGTAGGCAGGTGGTGATGTCTGCTGGAATGGCCAAGATTATCTGACAGTGACCGTTGTGTCTGGATACAGGAACAGAGGTGTTTATACAGATATCTCCAGTTCAGAAGAATGGAGGGAGGCATTTTTTAGGCCTCTTAAAATCAGATGTCTTTTAGATTTTGTTTGTACATCACAAAAATCACCAGACCACCACTGTGTTTGACAATAATCTATACATGCAACTTTCCTGCTTTTTTTTTAAACTAGTAGAACTTTGAAACACTAAGGGGTAACACCTTTTCTTTTCTTCCTTTTCCCTTCATATTTTTTTCTGTTAAGTCTCCCTACCTCTTTCCATGCAATTGACTGAGTTAACCAAAGTTTAAGTTTTCACAATGAAATACTAAAAGATTAAAAAACATCTACATTACAAGTAACTGATTTATTCTGAATAATAAGAGACTTGTGGTTGGTTCATGAATTGTTCATAAACACACAGAGGTGAAATTCATCAAATACATTATTCACCCAAACCGTATCATTATTCTAGTCTTCTCCCTTAGCAGATGAAATAAAAGATGAATCCCTATGGCAATCTTATTTCCATACCTGTAATCTCTGGCTGTTTCTTCTTTTCTTTTCTTCTAGAACATCCATGCTAATAAGTTTACAATAGACCGCCACAGTGGTGTCCTGCGCATCAAAACAGGGGTCACCCTGGATTATGAGAAATCGAGAACACATTTTGTTGTCGTCGTAGCCAAGGTAAAAGGCTTTTATGTGAGACTAGAGGAGGTGGGGCGTTGTGTTTGAGTGGGACCAATTAGTTCAAAAAGAAGTGCTGCTGAAACATGAAGGCAGCAGAGTAACTCCTGCTGTAACATCTGGAGGTGTGGGGAGTAACACGGATAAGTGAGGGAGGAAAGGAAACTGGTGTCTGCTGCTGAGCAATATCTGGAGGATTTGGGATGGGGTTTCCCGCATTTCATTCACGTCAGCTGTGTCATGAGACTCACCTAGAGGTGAAGGGTTGGTGTATGCAGCCCTGTGAGCCCAGGGCTCCTCATGCTGCCCAGGGCACAGCCCTACCATCACAAGGACAAACCCCTGGCAGGCAGACGGGCCACAGTCATTACCCATAGTAAGACACAGGGCACAGCTAGACCCAGCACAGCACAAGTGATGGATTTCTTTTCTGGAAATATCTGTGGATATTTCTTTCTTTCACTTCTCTGCTACCTAATGGCAGGAGCTTATTTAAATCCTGAAAATATTGCTGCACATCCCTTCTTGCCTGTCTTTCCCAGCAGTTCTGTGCCTGTGACTTGGCTGAGGATTCATAACAGGCATTAAAAGTTTATAGATTCTGAATTCTCTCACAATCCTGTGGGGACCTGTCACACAGAGAGAGTCATGTGGGTGGAAAGAGGGTAGTTTTGCTGTAACTTACGGGGAATCCGAGTTTCTCATATTTTTTGCAAAATGCATGGGCCTTTTCATGTATTTTTTAGCCAAGGTTCATTTGAGGAGAAGTAACAAAATTTGGCTTAAATTCTGCCTTTGGAGCAGTAAGGAAGAAAAAAAATCAGTGTATCTTTTCAAAAAATTGGCATTTTTAGAATTGGTACTGCAGACATGTTGAACAATTCACACTATTACACACCAGTGTGACTACTGACCTACAGCTGGTGCTCTGAGACTGAGGGTGTTAAAAGCTTCTGAAACAGCAAGCTGTCTTCCTAATTGGCTCTGCTGTATCAGTTGTGCAGAGCTGGTTGTAGCCAAGTCCCCAGAGACTGTTTTCACAGTGTGGCTATCTCGCAGGTTTTGGCTGCACAGCTCCTCTGTGCTTGCACTTTATCACACTGGAGTTCCTAGGAGACTTTGTGCATGTACAGTTTATTTCCCCCTAGAGATGCACTATCATGCTACTGTGCACTGTCTTGTGTTCATGACAAGACTATATGTGGGATGAAAAGTTGTAGACCTTGGTCGCTAACTTTTTGCATCAGTTTCTAGCATTCTTTTTTCCTGAAAAAACCCTTGAATTCCCTATCCCCTCTCTCAAGATCATTTATGACTGCATATATTGGCTCAATCACTTTTAATACAAGAAATTACTTATGAGGCACTGCAAGCTGTCTTCCTAATCAGAGAGAGAGCAGGAAAAATGGAAAAGAGAAGGGAAAAGGGCAGCACAGATTAATCGGTGTGTTGAGAGAGAGAAAGGATTCCTGGAACTGTGCTTCTGAAGGCTCATGAGGTCCATGCAATGCCTAAGCTGATTTGCAGGCATGCTTCAGCAGAGGCATCTGACAATGACTTCTTTTCTAGGATGGTGGTGGGAAGCTCAGGGGAGACAACAAAGTGTTTTCTGCCACAACAACAGTTACTATCAATGTGGAAGATGTTCAGGACACTCCTCCTATGTTCATCGGGACTCCCTACTATGGATATGTCTATGAGGACACACTCGCAGTAAGTTCTGGTTTTCATCTCTGGGAGCACAAGTGCAGCTTTTCCCATCTTGGTCAAGACAATCCTAAGGTTTCTAGCACAGGCTGTACTGGAAATAGGACCTAAACTCTGATTTGACTCCTAGGTGAAATGAACTGAAGAAATCTCAGACTTGTTACTTATGTCTGCTGCAAATTTGCCATGCAAGGCTTCCTGTTGTTTTCATTAAAGTCAGAAAGGATTCTGCCCATTTACATTGGTCTAAGCCCAGACAGTCACTAAGAGCTCTTCTGTAGCTCAGACCTCCAGAGGCACTTGGCTGAAGGCTTAAGCAGGCAGCCAGTCACCTCACCTGAACACATCATGGTACAAGCCTTCATGTGTCTGTTTGCTGTGTGGTCTCGCAATACCTTCATTTTCTAGCTCTGACCAGTCTGGTACCAACAGTTGGTTGTACAAGGTGCAGACAGAATTTGTGCCCAAATACTGCAGACTCTCTGTGTTGTCCCACGGACATCACCTGGCGACGAGCAACCCTGACATCCCCAAAATGCGGGACGCGTTCTGCTCAATGATAGCTGGTTAGGTAGAATGGGCCAGGAAGACCTCCCAGGCCTAAACACAACCAGATTATCAGTCAAGCAGAGACATGGTTAGGAGAACCAGTTATTTTCAGCCACATATTATTGAAGCTGCAAACTAATGAGTTTTCTCTATATCTAAGCACTGACATGATTGTGTATGGATCAGCTTTCGCCATGATAACTAAGATTTAATTAAAATTTTCTTCATATATAGGACAAGAAATGGTATCTACCCATGAAATTACCCAACACTGGGCTATTGATCAGTTTACCAGTGTGGTTGCACTCTGTTCATCTGACCTTCCCTTGAGTTTCAGGAAAGATTGTGCCTTACCTTTCTGTCCAGAAATGTACACTGCAGCCCGTGCATGACTATATGCTGCCATTCACTGCAGAGGGTGTTACATTTCAGCAGGACAGAGAAGTAATGCTCATGTACTTTGCAGGTGCTTAGAATGAATGATATTATGTATATTGATTTATTCCGCATAGTTACATATAGATCTTGAAATAACTATCAGGTGCATGCAGGAGTTAGAGTTTATGATGGAAATGAGAATCAATAAATGTTAATTACATCCAGCTTGAGCTCACAACTTACACCATTATGATATAATGATGGAAGCACGAATCAGTCCTTCCTGGTGTGGGTTTTGCCATTAGAATGAACTCCACAGAGAAAGAGGCAATAGCTGATTCCAGTGGTGTTTGCACATTTGGTGTTAATTCTGTAAACTTGCTTCTTTTCTCCTTGGTGAGTTGTCAGGATTTACAAGTACTCTGTCACCTTCAAAGGGACTGCACTGCATTTTGCCCAGTAGGCAGATTTTATTGCTGCTTCCAGCATAAATGCTAATAAATACAGTTCTGTATTTCCAGTTGCTCTAACAGAGCCTTGCTCTTGTTTGAAAAATTCACTCAAGGGTTGTCATGAAAATGTTCCTTGTTGCCAGTTGTGAGTCACTGACGGATACTTCAATGTTCCCTGATTTGCAGCCCCAAACAGTAACATTTTAGTTCAGAGGCCTGAATTGCACAGCTCATTGCCACTTGATGTGACACTCATCATCTCTCTGAGCTGATAGGAGCAGTCATTTGAGCAAATGGTCCCCAGTACATGAATTCTGTACGTATGGCCCACGGCCACGTAACTTGTGCAGAAAGACAAACAGTGAAGGTTTAAGGGCAGTTAAATCACCATCATTTTTATCACAATTTTATGCCCTAAATGTTCTGTGGGCCAAGTTGCTTTGTGATCTCTGTTTGCTTCTACTGCCTGTCTGAACTTAATTAGGAAGGACCAAAGTGACCCAATGACCGCTTGGCAGCTGCCTCTGTCTCAGCACACTGTGTGGCCATGGGGCACAGGAGCCTACACAGAAGTGACCAGAGGGAATCTTGGTACTGCCCCAAACTAAACCTTGGGTTTCAGATTGGCTGCTCCAAATCCTCTGTCAACATCTGTGGCTCCAAGCAGGTGTCCTTGGCCACAACTTCCAACTATCCCTGCGACCAGTCACCCCCCAGGGCTTAGGCACCCTTGCCCAGGCAGATCTGCAGCCATTTCACACCCAGAGCAGTGGGCCCTGGCCTTTTTTGTGTTCCCCATATGGCACAAGCACAAATACCCACTCTGCCCCCAGCGCTTCACTGCAGAAAGACTTACAGAAGTTTATTAATGTGCAGTTGCAATTTCACTGCTCTGATCTCGGCACACAGACTGTGATTTCCCATTTCTCCCCAGGGCTCTGAGGTCCTTACTGTTGTTGCTCTTGATGGAGACAGAGGAAAGCCTAACAATATTCATTACTGCATCGTGAATGGTGAGTAGGCTTGTCTTATATGAAATTTGAAGGGCACTCAAAACTAGAACTGGCATTAAATTAGAATAGAATGTGCTAGAGTTTAATAAACCTGAGACAAAATCTCAGGAAATAATGCCAGGGCCCTTCTATCAGAGAATAGCCAAGATTCAATTCAGTGAGTTTTAGTATCTTCTTCACAGAACTGCGCTTGGAGCTGTTAATGTTGCTGATTTGTTAGGCATCAGTAGCCTGCTTGTCATTTCAGAAAATGTAAAGGGAGATGCATTCACTCCTCTGAGCATCTCTATCACTTAACCTGGGAGGTGAGATAATTCATTGGGAGACCGAGACACGGCATTTGGAGGGATATTTTTATTAATACAGTGATTAAAGTGGCTAAACAGTCAAACCTCTGATTTCTTGGAAGAAATTATATTTACCGGTGAAGAGACACTGGCTGTACACTGAAGTGGAAGAAAACAGATGTTATCAGAAGATCTTTGCTTTCCATCAGCTATTCTGAGACTGTCTGTCGCACGTCTTTTAATAGCATAAATGTGAAACTTAGCTGAATTCTTTAGGTGGTGAAGACAACAACTTAGAGCAACTAAACTCCAGGCAACAACTTTAGGTTTTATGGTTTTTATACTCTCTTCCCCCAAAACAAGGCTTTCTAACTGGGCACCCCAGCTCACAGGTGTGAAAGATCCCAAAACTTCCGAAGAGAAATATGAGGTGTAGTTGCAGAGCTATGGAATAAGTGCTTCATTGTGTTATGTGATCTAAACAGCCAGAACAGAGAGATACATCTGAGTTTTTGTGTTGTTGTGGGATGAGACCCACGCTAAGGTTCCTTCTTAATGTGAGGGAATAGATAGGTAAAAGAAAGGTAGAAACATTGAGGAAAAAAGGGTTGCAAAAGACAATGGATAGAAAATGAGAAAAGGTAAAAAGAAAGGTGTAAAATGAGGAGAAAAAACAAGTAAGTGGGATGAAAATATGCTAAACAAGGGAGAAATTAAGTACCGAGAATAAGTGAAGGCAGAAGAACCACAGAAAATGTCAAAGGGAAATAAGGTTAATGAGGAAAGATATTGGATTTCCAAAGAAAATAGAGAAGGACCAAAAGGGTTCTCTGGGATAAAAAAAAGTAAGTGTTTAGAAAAGAGTGGGAAAGGAAGATGGAAGGGGATGACAGACAAGTAGAACAAAATATGACTTAATGGGGAGCAGGGTTTTCTCATGCCCATTAGCAAAGGATTTTGTTTGTGCAAAATGGAAAAGAGGGAAAGGGAATATGCTTTTAGTGCATAGAAAGTTGAAAAACAGAGAACAAAAGATTGCAACAGGTTTCTGCCCCTGCACCTCAGACACTGGCATTATTTTTGACAAGCCATTATTCCAATAACTGCAGGCTAGGATGTCAAAGGACAAGAAAATACTAACAGCAAATAGGAAAATGTTTGTTCTTAATAAGCATTTCTTATCCAAGGAGTGTGGGATAATAATAGGAAATGCTCCAATCCTCTGAATGTGCTGTCTGGAGGAACACACATACTGCTACACATACTCCAGGTTACCAATTTCCCTGGGATAACTAGACAATAACATGAAGTATGATGGTTTGCAAACACTATTGACTTAAGCTTCTTCTCAGTCAGAACATACTTTGCAGGCCAATGTATCTTAATAATTGGGTATTGTGAGTCAATATCTGCTCAATGTTGTGTCTAGAGTACTTTAATGAAGTTGCAGTTATTGTGGGTGTTAGCAAAAGAGGATACCATCAGATGGTTTAAAAATCAGCACTGGAAATGAGTTTGAGAAAAAGAAAAATGACTGGGCTTTCAGGTCATCATCCTTTATTTCTGAAGGCTTGATCTCCTACATTTAAAGGGTTTTCCTCTCTTTTCCTTTCAATGGTAGACTCTGCTGCAAAGCACAGGTTGTGGCCAATACTGCACATGAGGTAACGTGCAGGGTGTGATGTGTGTGTGATGTGAGATGGTTCCTGACATCCTGGTGAGACACTGCTGCCTCTCTGCAAGCTGGCATTCGTTTCGGCACAAATTTACCAATCTCAGGCAACTGCTGCCTGGAACTGGTATTCTCTCCAGATCAATGGAATTTGGGTGGCAACAGCAATGTCAGCCTGCAGCCCTGTTCTGCCTGTGTCAGACTGTGCCTCAGTGCAGAAACCTTAGGGTTTACCCCAGATACTCCAAAAAACCCTTTTTGTCCAGGACAGCCTTGCAACAGGCTGAAAGCTTTTTTTAACAATTGAACGTTTAAGACCAGAAGATGCTTCTCTAGAGATGCTGTCTGAAGAAAGTGACTATGTTTCTTTAAGGCAGATTGTCAGACTTGTCACCTTAGCTGATATCAGCGAGAGAAATGTTCTTGTTTCTCAGAGACTTAATTATGCATTTGCTAATTACAATGGCAAATGTCTATTTTTGTCTAAACCAGCATATAAAGAAGACAGCATAATAAAAATTAATACCAAATTTGCATGCCTGGATGCTGAGGCTTGAAGGGAGCCTGACCAGGATGGGAAGAGGAAAATGCTGATAGTTGCCCATAAGGGCAGAACTCCACTGAGCCGTTCCTAAGGGAGGAAACCCTTTTTGGCCCTCATCTGTGGTTTCAACTCACTGTGGCCAGTCACAGAAATGCTTCATTTTTTGAGAGTGGCTTCAGATCTACTGATAGACGTGGATAAACATACGGGCAAAGATGTGCTTAATGAAGTGTATAGTTGATTTGCTCATGCTTGTTCAGAGAAAGAAAGTGTGGCATGTAACCAGAGCATCTTGGTTTCATTACAGGAAGTGAAGGTTCATTTGAAATCAGCAACACAACTGGAGCCATTTCTGTGATAAAAAGCCCAAATCAGCTCAAGAAAGAAGTGTATGAACTAAAAGTTAAGGTAGGTACTGCGGCCACTTTAAGACTATTGGTCTAAAATACCGTAAGTAGGCATGATTGTCTAAAATTGTTCCATTTATAGCTGACTTTACCTGTTTCAGAAACTACCTCCTATATTTGAGCAGAGTACCAGATAGTATAAATTAGAACTAATTGCTTTTGTTGGTATGTTGGGGTGTTATTGTTGGGATATTTAGTATCTCAAATTACTTCTTTCAAATTAAATCCTCTTGTCCTAATTTCATCTCTGAGGCTAGAGAATCAATGCCCTTTACAGTCCGTAGATACCTGTTCTCTGTGTTTCCAGATTTTATTGCTAAACTGGGAATTAATGTCTTGAAACCTTCATGTTTTGAGATAGGTAACAGTCAAATCTATGATTAGTAATAGGACTGGAACAGCTCATGCAGTGTCATATCAGCATCCACTCCTGAGGCACTGATCAGCCACATACAAATACATGCTTATACCTCAATGAGCTAACACCTCGATAAGCCAGTACTCATGTGACAGGCTGCATTAGTTTAAACAGTTTCTAAAGAAAAAGTGTTTAAAAATGTAGAATTAAACTGTGCAGATGGTATCCATTTTCTTCAGCATATTGGAAATGCATATTATTGTTGTGGTAAGGACAATACCAGCTAAAGGCAGCTCTGAGGAAATGCATGCTGCCAGAACCAGTGTGCAGCATCCCCGAGGGCACTTGCTTGCTCCTGGGCTCAAGCAGTGACCTGTACCTGGGAGAACATGGAGCCCTCGTGGGCTGAGTTAAACTCAGGCACCACTTCTTCCTCTATCCGCTCTGCTTCACTGCAGTCTGCTACTGCTCCCCAGGTGCAGAATGGGTTGAAGCCTTGCAAGTTTTTCTGATCTCCTAATTATGTATGTAGTGACCCAGAGCTCATGCAGGCTGAAAAATGTGCTAGAGGGACAAAAAGGGTGTTATATTACCCAGCGTACATAGTGAGAGGCACTTCAGTTGCTAGACTAGCATCTTCAGAGAAAGTGCCTTTGGTTTTGAGCCCCTTGAGCAAAAAGGCATGTTAGATATAGCTGTTGTTACCAGCCAGTTTCTGACCTGGCAGAAGAAATGTCCTAGATTCAATCCAGTGAATCAGGCTGCATGTTACAGTTGTTGAAATCCAGACAGATTTGATCTTTCGGTTCAGAAAAATACCAGCTGGGTTTGCCTGTCTGTCTAAACTATATCCACTTTAAATTAAGCTTATCTAAACATCTAAACATCACAGCAGAATTGTGAATCAGAGATTAAATATCAAAAAAATATGTACCTTTCCAAATATTTACCTAAACGCTACAAGTACAGTTTTTCTTGCAGTATTCAAGGCTGCAGTCCTTGCAACAATGAGACAATGAACTGCCTGTGGTACCACAGTACATTTAAACATTGTCTTCCTTTTCTATTCTATCAACACTTTAGGCAAGCAATTACCTTGCCTCTATTGGATTATTTGTTTTTAGAGAACTGTTTTCACCTAGAGCGAGTTACTAAGATCCCAAAATTAGAAGGAGAGTCAACTTGGGGCTTATTGGGACTGGTTTATTACCATAATCTTCTAATCATCATAAACTTCAGTATGAAATGGACTGAGGTTTTAGAAAAATGTAAGTCTGAGAATCTTCCTACAAGTTAGTGTGTTGGAGTGCTTTGTACATGTGGAAAAATACCTGAACATGAATTTGAAGAAAGAGAAAACACCCTCATCATTCTTTTCTTCCTCCTGCCTGCTGCAGGCATCAGAAATCAGTCAGGAAGGCGACACCTCCGACCACATATTTGCCATGGTGACCATACGGGTGGTCGACCTCAACAACCATCCACCAACCTTCTATGGAGAAAATGGTCCCCAGAACAAGTTTGAACTGACCATGTACGAGCACCCCCCGGAGGGTGAAATCTTAAGGGGATTGAAGATCACAGTCAATGATTCGGATCAGGTAAATGGGAACTATGCAGACTTTCAGCATTCCTGTCCTATTTTCCCAAAGACTAGAAAGAGCTGTCAAATGGGGAAGTGTCATTTTAGAAACTCACCTGTTTCACCTGCATTCCCTAAAAGCCTAGGACAGACAAAGCAGTTGTAGGGTCCACAGAGAGCCTGGGCCCAGGAGTACAGTTAGTCTGTCATATAGTGTTATGCCATGGGAAGGGTGGTCCTAAACCTGCAGCCCAGTTCTTTTGGCAACTGAAGTTGAACAGTCCTTATGAACTTCCCTAGCTACTGGCTGTGTTCACTTGTTGCCAGTGTATTGTCCAAGAACATATTCCCTTCGAAGATTTGCTTGGAGGTTCCAAGCCCTTTAGTAACTTCAGGTGCAATTGCTGTCTGTATCTCCTCCAGCCCCTACAGGAAACAATACTGTCAATGCCCTTTTATTACAATATGTTGTCCTTCTGGCCCTTATGTAACAGTCAGGGTCTGCAGTGCATGCTTTGATAAGTCATTCACACTGAAGTGATATTTTTAGGTAGTCTTAAAAATGATGCCAGAGCCAAACTAACTCTAGCCAGATAAAGGAAAAAGAAAGAAGACTCCATCCATCTCAGCCTGCTGTCTAACTGACCTGTGATGCCTGTAGGCACTATGGCAATGGTTGCTATAGGGACCCCTAAGCTAAATATGTATGAATGACATCCATCTGAGTTAGCCTCAGGTTAGGTAATGACAAGAAAAAAGCTTCATGCATCTGAGAATTGTATTACTATTGGAAAGAGCTCTCTTCTGTAACTGTGCTCAGTATTGTGCTGGTTTGATGGTATTGTACTTTATCAAACCCACTGGCTCCTTCCCCCTCCCTCCTGCTGCTCTGCAGCAAGCAGATAAATGACTGCTTTCAAAGCAGTGCTACGTCTATCCTCTTGTCACAGGGGATGGTGCTGCAGAAGGGGAGAAACAAAACCCATCTCTTCTCTTTAGAGACAAAATATATATCTAGGCTGACAAAATATTCAGGCTGCAAGTTAGGCTATAAAATAAGCAGAAAACACTGATAAATACACTGTATAGATTTCTCAAGAAGCTTCCTAGTACAGTGTAAGGCATCACTCTAGTGGGGATGGGTTGCTTTTCTTTTAAGGCAAAGAACACAATGTTTTCTCTTTTATGCAAGAGGACTACGTAGAGAAGAAAATTAAACTAGTGTCTGTCTCTGTCACAGCTACTAGAGACTCTTTCTTTTGGGGGAGTAGATGATAAAAGTGAGGAGGAGGAAGCTGTGGTCAAGGTCTGGTTTAGGCCTACAGCTTGATGGAAATGCCATGCTTACTTGCAAGAAAATTATACAGAAACTTCTCCCCCAGACCTCTTCAATGGGGCTTAGGGCTCAGTGCTGCTGTTCCTCCAGTCATTCTTGTGTCCCATGGCTGTCTGCTTGGAGACATGCAGCAGCACGGCTTGCTCTGAGCAGATCTGGGTTCAGTGGATAGCACTGGCAGAAATCACTCAGCTGCTGGAGGGAGGCAGTTCTCTCCCTATCCCATGCCACCCTTCTAGTCATGTACAGTCCCATGTGCAGAGGACTTTGTATTGTCAGATTGTCCACTCTTCCCATCAGCTCTATTTTCCATAGTCCAGCAGCTCTGGCTTTGTGCATTTGGCTTTACTATCCAGCAAAAAAGGGCCTGTTATCATCTCTGTAGCTGGGGGTGGGTTTGTGTGACCAAACAACACAGATCACTGAATTTGGATCCAAGGTCATTCTGTTTCCCTTAAGGGACTACTGCTGAAAACTTTTTCTCTTGACATGAGCTAGGCTTGCTCAAGTACTGCTCATAACAAGCTCTCCAGGGATACAGCTGAAAGTAAAGTTGTCCTGTTTGAAAGTTATTATTAGAAATTCATCATCTCAAGATTCATGCTACAGGGAGAACGCGGCACCAAGAAGGCAGTGAATCTGGCTGTTTGTCACAGTGTAAACATGACACCGAGAAAGAACCCAGACAGTTTGGTGAGGTAGGCTCACCTCATTTTCACATCTTCCCCGTAAGGCAGAAATTTGAGAAACCCCCTTTCATATTTTCTCTTACATGCTCCAGTTTGGTTTAAAAGACTTAGCCCTGGCCAGTTGGCTCTGGCTCACTCTTCCCAACTTGCACACAAGTGGTGGTAACCTTTTAGCTACTGCTGCTTCCCATGTTCTCTCTGGTTAGAAGGTTTATCAATGTAATTGGGATTTGCCTTCTCACTTCACCTGGAGCTGTCAAGTGTATGTCAGATTTTATACTCCACAAGTGGAGCTCCTCTCTTCCCACAAGTGCATCAACTTCCAAAAGGTTTAGTGTTTGCATCTCTGGGCTGGCTTAATCCAGTCAGTGTAAAATGTGGAGTACCACCTCTGTTTGGAAATTGCACATCTTTGTGATTCTGCATCTTCATCATGCAGACTGCATGAAGAACAACTCACACAGCATTTTGAGTTCTCAGAACATAGGCTGGACACTGGAAGTGTTCAAGGCCAGGCTGGATGGGGCTCTGAGCAACCTGGTCTAGTGGCAGATGTCCCTGCCTGTGGCAGGGGGATTGAAATGTGGTGATCTTAAAGGTCCCTTCCAACCCGAACCATTCTGTGAGACTGGGTTTGTGAGGGCTGTGTTGTCCTTACTCGAGCAGTTCAGTTGTCTTTCCCTGGTAGGAAGCAGGAAGAGGCAGGACTTCCCTGCCAATATGCACATGGTATCATCTCTGTCTAGCTCCCAGTGTGTGGCACGAAGCCCAAGGCTGCTTGCCACAAGATTCCTCTCTTAGCCAGGCCTGCTGCAGGGTTTTTCCATTATGACTGAAAGAATAACCAAGATTGTCAATCTATTTTAAGAAAAGCTGTGTCTGTCTTGTGACTAAGGCTGGAGAGATTATACAACTAAGCTTCTTAGCAGTCTTCTGCCCAGGGGATAGAGAGCAGAGGGCTCTAAGCAGTAAGACTCATTCTCATTTTATATAGTTTGAAGAAACAGAACAATCTAGGCTGTAAGAAATGTGCCATTCACTGAAAACAATCAATGCCATATCTGCTTTTATTCACAGGGAGCCAATGCTAAATTCAACCTCCGTCTTGTTGGACCTGGTGGCATCTTCCGAGTGGTTCCTCAAACTGTCCTGAATGAGGCTCAGGTTACAATATTAGTGGAAAATTCTGCTGCTATTGACTACGAAAGCTTCAAGGTGTTAACCTTCAAGGTACTTCGGCTTTCCAGGTCCTCTTTTTCAGTGCATACACTATGTGTATGATGGCTTTTGTATCTGATGTGATTTAGCTTCTTAATCCACCTGGAGCTGTCTGATGCAGTATCAGTGACATGATATTCCATTCATTTCTGCCTCTGGTTCACCACTTTCACAAGGTTTAATGGATGCATCAGTGGACTGATTTAGTCCAGTCAGTGCAAAATGTTGATTTTTATCTCCCTCTGGAAACTGTACATACTGGTGGCTCTGAATCATTCTAGACTGAACCCTGAGGGTGTTATTTCTGCACTCACAATGATAAATTCAGAGGATGAAATCCTAATTTCTCTTCAGCTAGAACTTTACCTGCTTAGTGCTAAGTAATTTGATTCATGATTATGCTTTTGAATGTTGGCAGCCTAAAGACCCCAGCTGACTGGAAGATAATTCCCCAGAATTGCTCACTGCCTTTGTCAGAGTCTATCTATCTATATGGCCATTTGCAGGCTGACCTGAGGCTCACCCATGCTCTAAGCCAGCCATGCAAGAACCAGTTTGATCCAAAAGCTGGAACCTTGCATTATTACCTTCCCTGATGGATTCTTTGGCTCATAAACAAGATAATTAAGTAGTCTGGTTTTCTGTCAGCTGCCTCTGAACATGACTGTAGATGTTTCAGTTCTGCAAAGAATATCATAGACAATCCCTGTAATCATTTAAAAAAAATTGCCAGAACTATCTAGCTGAGTATTAACATATGCTAGTTTTGTAATGTACAGAGTGGCATTTTTTGCACACTCCAAAAGCCACAATTCCACAGTCTTGTTCTCCCCCTTGCCATATGGTTTTCTTTGTGTCCTTAGCAAGTTTCACTTCAGTATGTTTCAGGTCTCTCCTTGTAATGTTCCTAAGCCATTTTGAGCTTTATAGGTTATAGATGCTACAAAAATATGAGGCATCATTACTGTATTAAAGTGGAAGATTCTGAAAGGGCCATAAAATGCTACTGAAACTAATTATAATAAGCACACATTTATTCAGGTTAAACTACCAAAAGACCAGTAAAGGAGATACTCATGGCCTCCTCATGAATACCAAGAGAAATACAAGTAGTTAACATGATTGCCATGAACACCAAAAGAATTAATTACCAGGAAGAAGGGTATATATTTTCACAGCTTAAGCAGTTATTCACCCTTTTTTTTTTCTTTTTGAAATTATTTCTACTGAAGAAAGATTTTCCAAAATTATTTCTACTTGAGACCATAAGACTGTGCTTTAAAAGTGCAGCCTTTGTCTGGATTCCAAATGGAGAAGGTGCAGCTGGATGATATGATAGCAATATACGGCAGCAAATACTTTATAAAGACCTCATTGCTGGATGCATTTTCCTTTGCAAGGTTCAAATCGCTTCCTACCCAGTTTTAGTTGTCAGTATAGTAATTCTGGTTAGAATTTTGGATTAAATATATTTCTATTTAATGTGTACCTCACAGCAGTTTTGAGAGGTTATTTTCAGGTTTTGGGGTTTTTTCTGTAAGCAATGATCCCTCTCCTCTAGTTTGTTTTTGAAGAGTAAAATGCCAAAGAGCAATTAAAGCTAATTTGACTGGGAGATGGCACTGAAAAACTTTCTGAAGCAAAGGCTACTAGAGAAACCTATCTTCCATTTAGTGCTGGCTCTTAAATGTAGTTGGTAGCCAGGACTTCCTTCATTTTCAGCTGTCCAAGAGCTCAAATGGGTTTCCCAAAGCATGGCAGCTATGGTAATTCACACACCTCTCAAGTCCCTCTGCCAAAGGGGCCAGACATTGCTGTCCCACCTCGTTATGGGCTGCCATGCTTCGGGGGCAAACCTCCGGCCTCCATCTCCTTCAGCTTAGAGCACATAGTGCCTTCACAGGAGCCTGGACATGCTGCAGGCACATCTACAGACTGGGACCAGCTGAGGCTGCAACTATCTTCAGTTGCCAAAATCAAACTCTACTTTAAACATCTACCTACCACTTTTAAGATTGCATGTCCATTTGCTCTTCTGGCACTTCATTATTAATTGTTGATATGTAGTCCTGTGAAGTAATAGTTTTATGCTATTTTTTTCTCTCTGCATAAAACAAACAATACAGGTCTGCATAAGACACTGCAGGCAAGTAAGCTGACAAAATTTCCTCCCTGAAGGAAGACGTTGTCAGCATGTTGACATAGCAGGACCGTGGCTGCTAAAAGGAGAGGGAATAAAAAAATCAGTGTAGAAAACAAAGTAAAAATACTAAGCTTTCATTACGTAAACTAAGGTGGGCTGATTGCAGCAGCAAAGATTATTTAACTGCAGATGTTATAATTTAGTTATAGCTCCATGCATACAATCAGCACTAAGATTTTTACCTCTTACTGCTTTAGGAGCTGAGATTTCTCATGAGGAGGTTTTTGCTGATGTTTGTATGGCTGTCCCTTCAAAACTTTCTTTTGCTGTACCACCTGAGACTCCCAAACACAAAAGCGCAGCGATGTGGTGACCAGGCTCCCTTTTCAGAGCAGATGTGTCCTGCAGTAATTGCAAGCAATCCTTCGAGATTCGTTTCTCCTCTTTATTTCCAACCGTTATAACTGTTCGCACAGCAGGAACAGTTCTAGGAGATGACACTGAGATAGCCTTTTCCCTGTCTCCTTGAACAGCTCCCCACCCTCCCCTTTCACCTCGAGGTGATACAAATGTGTCCAAATCCGGCAGAGCAGAGGCTTGAGCACAGCGTGTGACCCCCAGGCAGTGGGCAGTGCCACTGCCGGTAAGCATCACTCGCCTGCCCGCGGGGACCTGCGGCGCGCCGGGAGAGCGCCACGGAACGATGAGCTCCCACAGCCGCGGCACCGGGGCAGCAGGGGATTCTGTGGCAGCCCTGTTTCTCCTTCCGAAGCTCACTCAGGCACTCCCCCTCTTTGAGGGAGCTCCTGGGACACGTCTCTGAGGAATTAAAACCCACAGCCTGATTTTTCAGCTGAGCCTCTTATATCTCAGTTCATGTCCTCCTCACTAGTCTATTAGCAGTGTGCTGTCTTCCTAGAGCCCTCCTGCTTTGTGTTAATTAGGTCTCTGCCCAAGCATGAAAACCAAACACTAAACCATCGTTCCCGGTGTTAGCCATGTGGGCTCAGCCCCTACAGAGCCCAAGACTGATGTCCTAGTGCTGATCCTGTGTGATGCAGCCACCCATGGGACACATGCCTGGGACAGATGCTGTGAAGGTGCCGGTGTCTCTCAGTACGCATTGTTGAAATTGCTCTTTCTTGCTCAGCCACACACCACCTAAGCTTTCTGCTCTACCAGCTGAGGCATTCTACTGATGCTCCCCAAATCCAGTAGATATTGCTCAGTAAGGAGCAAATAGATACAGTAGAGACACTCAGTTTGCTCTATGTGATTGCCTGTCCTCTCAGATGAGCAGTTACAAGAATGTGTGGTGTCAGAGAGCTCTGTTCTCCTCAGAAACAGTGAGGAAATTCAAAACCCCCCCTAAATATCCGATAAAGTCCTAATCAGTATGAGGCAATGAGGGTACAAGTCCCATGTAGTAGGAGTCCTCACAATCTTTTGGAAATGGAATTCTGCTGTACATTCCTAATGCCTGACCATCCAGCATTTGGAGTGGAGGTAATGCTGCTTCAAAACAACTGGTTCTCTCATCTTTTTATCCTGTTTGGTGCAGTTTATTGTTCCTGACTTCTTTCGTCATGAAGAACTTCCTCTACAAAAGATCGCGATTAAATTTATGTGGTTATTCAAAATAATGCAGTCCTTAGGTTACCCGAAGTTGTAGGAGCTGCCCAGGGATGATTGTTTGTAGGCTTCTATTATGGCTTTTGGACGTGTGTTGGCTAGTTATGACTAGTCACATCTGTCACATGAAGTCTAATACGAATACACAGGTCTGAAGGCCTCTTCCCACAGCTTGATTGCCCATCACAAGCACGCCCACACAAACAAGCTGAGGCCGCACACTGACCTGGCTCACCATCTCCCTAGTTCTGAGCTGCCTGGTCCAACCAGGCTAAAATGCACCAATGTGCCATGGGTAGTGGAGGAAGCTCCTTTAAGAGAGCTAATAGCTGCCTTGTAGTGATCTCCTGTTTTTCTCTTCTTAGCTTCTTGCAATAGAGGTGAACACACCAGAGAAATTCAGCTCGACGGCTGACATAGCGATTCGCTTGCTGGATACCAATGACAATGTCCCAAAGTTCTCCTCTGACTACTACATTGCCAGGATCCCAGAGAACTCCCCAGGGGGGTCAAATGTAGTTGCTGTTACAGTAAGTTTCATTCACCTCTTAAGAAAAGTTATTTTTTCTGGGTATCTGTGGAAACAGTTCAAGTACCTTAAAAATAGTGGACAGGGGCAAGTAGCAAATCTTATTCGCCATTTGACTTCTGGACAAAACTCCAATTCCTTTCCAGAATTAGCAGCAAAAAAACCACTTCAGGACAAAATTAACTTTTAGACAAATATTATTTAGAACAAGGGCCATCTGCTTTTAAGACAAATCACACAGCCTATGAGTATTAAGAAAGCCCCAGCCAAATCAGTGTCCAGCAGGAAGATTCAGTTATGGCTAAGTGGAATTGGATTTACTGGATTTGCTTGCTTAAGTATGAGTAAAAAGAAAACAAGATGGCTGCTTAGTAGGTATTAGTCTCCTCCTCTTGGGAGGAACCTGGCTGCTAAAGGCATAATTAAAGAGTCAGTGAAGGCCAAGATATAAAATTAAAATGCTTAGGGCTGGGAAAAAGAGATCCCTGTGTATGTATCTTCTCACAGTGGGACAAATATCCCTATAGATTTTCCAGTATCTCACATTTTCATAGAAAGACACTCAGGGTATTACATGGGCCCTGAGTGCTAGAGGAACATTTCCAGCTGTCTCTCCCTAATGCAACTGCTGGGACTGGAAACAGCCCTCATGTCACAAAGCCAAGAAAGCTCCTGGCCACCTGGGGCTCGGTGGGTGATGCAAGTCACCTTGCAGAGGCCCCACAGGTAAGGATGGTGGAGGCAGGTTGCCAGAGATCTCCAGCACAAGCTGGCAATAAGTAAGAAAGAAAATTAAATAATCAGAATAATAAAGTGCTGAAGGCAAATTTTAGCGATGGAAGAATCAAAGAAGTGAAACATAAACAGTGTTTCACATTGAGGAAAGGTTATTACATGAAACTAATAGGAAAGCTATTAGACACTCCTAAGCATTAGTATCTTTAAGGTAATAGAAAGAAAAAAATTCTAGGAGGTGAACAGAAAAAAAAAAAAAGATATTTAAAAAAATGTTTGCAGAAGCAACAAGACTTGTGAGCCAAAGTGCACAGGACCATGTAGCTGAGGAGCCCATGTAAAATTTAGTCCTGTGCTGTCAAGTCAGTACTTGACCCAGATTCACAACTATATGTGAGAAACTAAGATGTTTCAAGTACTCAGAATGGCAGTTCTGGAGGAAGTCCCAGGTATACAAATATTCTAGGTAAAGTTAGACAGTACTAAAGTAGGCTGTTGTCAAAATTATGGGGGTGCAAGAATCTGACAAGCTCATGCCAAAGAGCAAAACAACACCTATCAGTAGGGTTGCAGGTGTGTTGTATTAATCATGCAGGAATCAAAGACATTGTTCCAGTTCTTAAATATTTAAACAGGAAGATGAATGAATCAACCAGCGCCACCATGAATTTTGATGGCCAGATACAACAGTATAACACCTCCTCAGAGCTATCAGAGAAGCAGGAGCTTATGGAAATAGCTGCTACCAAATCAATAGCTTTCCTAATCCTGAGCTAAGAAAGGAAGCCAAGAAGAGCATGAAACAAAGATATCATCTGGCGTAGTATTTGCATTATTAAAAGTCACACAGGCACAAGAGTGATTAAAGTATAAACAAAGCTGAAATACAATGTATAGGTTGAAACATTTGATATTCATTACTTTAGATTGAATCTATTAAACAATCAGAAGCTTAAAAATACTCTATATAAAGTAAATCATTTTTTCTAGGGAATATTCATTAATGTTTAACTGATAATTAGTAAGGTTTGAGAGCTGGCAGTGTTTTCATGTCACTGAGATTATCTCCATCTCTATCAAAGGAGGATGAGGTAACTGTGGATGGATGGGGCCATCTAGCGTCACTCTCCCTGCCAGAGCCCCCGGGCAGGGACAGCGTTCCTGCGACTGGCAGTGACATTTCCTGTTGATAGGTTGTGCACTTCGTAGGTTCATATTTGCTCATGTGGTTTCCTACTAAAAATGTGACAGCAAAGGGAGTGAAAAGCATTTGGGCCTGTTGTTAAAAGAAAAATGAAACATTTCTTTTTGCATTTTAGGAAAGTAAAACTCTTTTTTTCTTTTCTTAAGGCTACAGATCCAGATTCAGGGCTTTGGGGAGAAATCAAGTACTCTATCTATGGAACAGGAGCAGATCTGTAAGTAACAAGTAAATAAATAAAACTATGTAACCTCTAAGCAGAGTTCTAAAAGAATTTTAAAAGAAAGCTAGCAGGCTCATTCTTGATCTGCTCATTTCCAAGGGCATTTATGCCATGTTCTTTGTGAGTTCTGTGAATACAACAAGAGTAAAGTTACTGTGATCATTAAACATCTGCTTCATGAACCCAAGGAATTCCACCCACAAACCCCCAAAGAGATATAAGGCAGCTGAAGTATCAATACACAGGATTTGTTCAATCACCATTTGAAAAACACTGTTAGAAAAAGAGAGGCTTTGGTCTAGTTGTGAAAAGTCAGCTCTACAGAAAAAGAATCTCTTGTTCTTTCCCCTTCCATCTCCATATGGCTGTACAAATAGCTCTTGTCAAAATAAATCAAGAAAGACAAGACATTCAAGGATATCAACTTCAGCTTTGGAGGTCAGCTGCACTGGGTGTTAAAAGCCTTTCGTGTATTTAAACATAATAGTCCTGCATCAGGAAAGAAGGGAACCTGATGCTTACTTGATTTGGTAATAATGCCTCCCTCCCTCTCCCTGTTTTTGGGGACAGTGCTGGGGGTAGAACACCTTGAAACACTGGTTCCTTCACAGCATGTCCATCCCAGTTCCCAAACATGGCTGGGATCAGTGACATAGCTGTCACAGATATTCCTGCTGGAACCTGCAGCTGCTGGATGTGGCAGGGCTGCAGGGCAGAATGCTGGAAATTATTGAGCTTTTCAGGTACTCATCCCCAGAATCTGTCTTTCTCTGTATGTTATCCACCTGGAGCTAAAGCTGAACTCTTCTTGTTAAGGTGAAAGCCATTTAGGAGGCACAATCAAAGTCCAAAATCCAAGATGTTAAGGGTGAACCTCTTCTGCAGCCAGAAGGATACACATATGGGAGCATTTCCACGATGGATTATTTTGAGCTCTTCACTAAGTCTTTAAGCTAGCTGCTAACTGCACAGAGAGAAGCAAGAAAAGGTCATGTCATGTAGGCAGACCTCTACAGTTTAGAATGTAGCAGCTGGTGGAAAGAAGCTTGAGAAGGTTGTTGACAAAGGATTTAGGGGAAAAAAATGTAAGCACAACTTTATTCTGATTGGCATTATGGGGATGCTCAAACTCACTGTTCTTATACTGTTGAATGAAGAAATTATGATGTGAACTTTTCTTTTCCTTCTTAAGTATTTTTGTTTGTTTTCCTTGTGCCAGAATTGCACAGCTCTGCAAGGCTGGATTGATTTTCTAGCCCTGGCACCTCCAGATCTGCTGAACACACAGTTTGATGCAGATAGGAGAATCTCAACTAGAGGCACAATGATTCTAATCTTGGATATTACATCAGTGGGCGTGCAGTTGCGTAGGCAGAAAGATGAGTTGTACTGGAGTAAGAGAAATAGTGTTAACAGTTGAAGATGAAACCAATCTGATGGTATTCCTCCTTTGGTAATCCAAGCTGCCAGTGGAAGCGTTTCTATTCTTCTACTAAAATGGGAATTATGAGAGTGCTGTCTGCATCATTGGGCTGGGCTGGGTGCTGACAAGACACTTTGCACAGGCACTGTCTCCTACACGGCGATTTCCACCTCCAGATCTTGGATTTCATCAAAACTTTGTATTTAACAGGGTTATGAGAACAATGAAAGATTCTGGATTGCTAAATGGCCCTTTTATAATCACTCTCAATAGAAAATATTTTGCTACCCTGTACATTGATCAAAGAGTATATAAAAACTTTCATCTGTTAAAAGCTCTGCTGCTTGGAGCCTACACTGGCAGTCCATTTTACAGACACTGTGTTGGTATCTTCTCTATAACTCCAAACTTTGGGCTGACACATTTGACAGTGTCTCTGTAATTACAAATGTGTAAAATTGAATTTGCAACAGATAAATCTAAACACCCACTCCATCCCAGTGTCAGTCTATGGAAAAATGGTTATTTTTGGAGAAGATGGTTTGCCCTGTAGTTTGGGAGATTTGAGAGCAGATTTTTTTCCTACCCATTCTGAGAAATGAAGAGTTTAAATATGATATGCATCACACTTCTTTTAGCTATTTAGGTGATATAAATCAATCTTAATTTATGCAGGATATAATCTATTACACTGTATTTTTAAACTGAAAAAAAAGTAAAAATAAGTTTAATGTTTTTCCTTTTAATGCAAGGAAATCACTCTGGGAGAAGGCCATCACACTGAGCATTTACTGAGGACAAAGACTTTTAATGGAAAATGCAGCTAAAATGGCTAAGGCACAAGAGAGAGAAAACTATGAGACACTGATAGTTCTCTGTTTTTCAAGCCTAAAGGAACTAGACAAAAACTAGGTAGAGTGAAGGACTTGGAAACATCAGAGAGAGAGGTGTTAGGCGAAGAGTACCAGCGTCTGGGCACAGCATTTCAGTGTTTACAGCCGGGAGCAAAGGTGGGCTCTAAACTCACATTAAGCAACTAAAAAACCCAAAAGTCTTCTCATGCTTCTTTTCCAGGTTCCTAATCCACCCATCAACAGGTATAATTTACACCCAGCCCTGGGCCGTACTAGATGCTGAAGTGAACTCAAAGTATAATTTCTATGTGAAAGCAGAGGACACAGATGGGAAATACAGCTTAGCTGAAGTGTTTATCACCGTGCTAGATGTCAATGACCACTCTCCAGAGTTCAATGAAAACATCCAGGAAAAGACGATGATCATCGGGTCACCGGTGAAGATAGAGGTGAGAGATGGCCCCGTGTGTCACAAAGCAGAGGCACCGTGTGTCACAAAGCAGAGTGCTTTGGAAAAGCCCTGGCTCTGCTGTTTACTCTCAGGGGTCATGATGAATGTCTGAAAGCTGCCTTTTCCTGCAGCTTTATTTTGCACATCCATTTGGATGTAACAAATGGATTAAAGTGTGAATTATAGTATTTACTGACTGCTGAGGAGGAGACGTAAATTCTATAGACAGAATATAAAGTCCTGCTACAGTATTTGAATGAGTAGCTGGTGGACAATCCTGGATTATACAGTGATCACAAGAAGTCCAAATAAGATAAATGAATGAAAGTACAGAGTTTTGAACATTTAACCTTCCTGACACCCCTTTGTGTTCAACCACACAGCTTAGTTCCCTTCATTTTGTAGAACCATATTCATTGATCCAGTGTGGAACAGGAGGTGAAAAAAATGCAATAACAATTCCCAGACAAAGGAGCAGAACATCCTATGTTAAACAAATTTGAATGCATATCATGAAGTCTGATCACACAACACCTAATGTTAGTAGAATAAATATCACGGCACAAAAATTAAGACAGCTATAGTTTATGGTATGGAGCTAATCCTGCTGTTCTTTATCACTTCACATTTGTTCCCCACACTGTGTGAGAAGCTCCCCAGCTGAGGACCATTTGCATTCTACAAATAGGTTACAGTTCAGTTTTTCATCTGATTTTATTTTATCTCGAATAGACATCACTTATAAAGAAAGAAGCCCAGTCCTGCTGTTTTTCACTAGAAAATGTAGCATAGCTTCCAAGATGAAATGAAAGCAGCCCAGTCATGGCACAGATACGATCAGAAGTGAATGCTCAGAAGCCTTTTGTCCTCAGGCAAAGATACAAAAAATAACACCTTTGTTTTTTACACTTCCCCTACCAGGCTATAGACCAAGATGCAGAAGAACCCAACAACATTGTGGATTATTCCATCATGCAAGCAGATCCAGCCAATGTGTTTGACATAGACCAAAGCACTGGGGAAATCAAGCTGAAATCCTATATCCGTTCTCTGGACATCATCCACAACATCACAAAAAATAAAGACTGCATATGGTCATTGGTGGTCCAGGCCAAAGACCGAGGCTCCCCATCCTTCAGTACCACGGCAGTTCTGAAGATTGATATCACAGAAGAGGTAAGCAAATGTTTTAGAAAAATCCTTATGGGAGACAGTCCTTTAAAGGCACCAAAGGGTAGACATTGCTCGCTCCATTTCTGAGACTTTCTTGTCAGCTCTGTTTTGTAGAGTATTTCTAGAGCCTTGTGTTGAAGCTGGATTCTACAGCCACAAATGTGAAAGATATTTTGATCGGAAATATTGCAAAGGTAGAAAGGTAGGAGCATAATGTAATTGGGAGATGAGTTTTTTGTTAGAGATTGTTATATATGAATTAATGTCTATAGACTTCTGAGAGTAAAGGTAAATCCCAACTCTAAATTTCTGCCTTTTATTTTCATCCACGAGAAGAAAAAAAGTCTTTTTCCCTTACAAAAAGTGAGTGGAAAATAACTGTGGTCAGAGTGAAATAAATCAGATAAATCAACCTAAGTGACATAGGAAAAGTGAGAAAAAACTTTACAGAAATGCTTTAAACTACATAGAACTTTGGAAGTGAGTTTAATAATTGCAATATTATTAGCAGATGAAACAAGAAGACTCTAAAAGAGTCTCGCACATGTAGGTTGAGAATTTCCATAGTCCAGCTTTTACAACAGCTGAAGAACAAGCAGCGATTTATGGTGCGCAGCGCATGCTTGCACAGTTCTTATTTATTGTAACTGCCTTGCCATGCCTTTAAGTAGGTACCAGCAGAGAGGAAATGGGCTTTAAAGTAGATGGGAAACACATCATTAGCCTGACAGTCTCTGGGCCACACACATACTGGGCAAAGATGCAAATCTCATCCTACAGACAGCAGCTGGCCCTTCTCTTTGTTTGGTCACAATGCTCCCATGGCTCTTTTGTCTGTTATAATCTTTCTCTGTTTTCTCCATCCCCTCTTATTCCACTGATACTCCTTATGAGGCACATTCATATGATAGCTTTTGTACACAGTTCAGAGCCTGCTGGACTGCCAGGGCACTTGGGTTTGCCCTAGCAGGGCAGTGCCTGGCGTCGGCTGCCTGTTGGAACCAGCCGGCCGTGTGGGCGTGGGCTGGGCTTGCAGCTGCAAGGCTCTGACATGTGGAGCTGGGGGACTCTGCATGCTGGGTGTCTGTGGTAAGTCTAGAGGTTTAGCCATTCTTACAGATACAAAGGAAATGAACTGCTTAACACTTGGATTTCTCATGGAAAGGAAGTTTTGGTGGGTTTTATATAACAAACAAGAATTGCTGCCAGCAGCCAACAATGGGAGTACGTGCCCTCCCTGCCTTGCTTCCAGGCTTCCCAGAGACTGCATGTTTTAGGAGTGTGTGGCACCAGGTGGATGCAGGCACTGTCCCCAGGCACTGTCCTCAGGCACTGTCCCTGCTGGTGGCTTCCAGCCTTCCCTTCCCTCCCGGGTGAGCTGGAAACCTCTCTGTCAGCGTGTGGGGCTGTTGGGTGTGAGTGGACAGAGGGTGCCCCACACCTCCTCTGCTGGGGGACAACATGTCCCTGAACCAGCTGATGAAGGACAACTGGAAGGAAAACAAAAGTAGCTGATACTTTGGGATAAGGAGTTCCCTGAATTTCCTTCTAGTGCTTGAAGCAATAGCAGTACCAGTAGAAAGATGGTGTCTTGTATGAAGTCCCCTGTCTGCCTCCTTTTCTCCTCCTCCAGGGGTACTAATTTGGCACAAAATGAGGGACAGCCCTCCTCATAAAGTGTAAAGCAGAAGCAGAGAGGGCTGTGATGACATGGATTTCCTCGCACACACAGATTTTCCCTTCTTCCTCTTCTTGATGCCAAGTCCCAACAAAGAGTCTGAGATAGCAACAGCATCTTCTTTCTTCGAAGAAAGAGTAGGCCTCTTCAGCAGGATCTGGGCTACTAATCTGGTGTCACATCCTCCGTAACCTTTTGTATGTCTCCATTACTTCCTCCATTGCTTGCAACAATTTGGGTGGGTTGGGGTTTTTTTATCCCATAGCACCACATCTTTTTTGCAGAAATAGATTTTAGTGTGCAAGTATGTGAGATGCAGTACCAGTGTCCAAAACCCTTGGTCACTCCCTGTGTCCCAGGGACAGCACAGTCACTACTAACACTTTCTGAAGAAAACAAGCTCTTGGTGTAGGGATATTGCATACACACACCCTCTCTCTTTCTCTGAGGCTGCTACAAATGTGAATTTTCATCCCTCTGTGCTCCAGCTGTACAAAGGCTCTTATTTCTCTTTTTGGTGGGCATTTATATATTACTGATTTTGGATAAGGAGGATATTTTTGAATGCATCCTCTAGAGGTTTCCTGCAGTGTTAATGACAGTAAGTAATTAAACAGGCATATTTTCTGATTAACGTTTACCATTGCAATTAGCACAAGTCTGTGCCCTTCGAGATGAATGCCTTGTGGCTAAGTTCAGCAGTGCTGCACATCAAAAGGACCTTCTTCTCTTGGAATAATAGAGTGCTAAAAAAATCCAAAGGCCTTTTAATTTAACTGAGTCTGATTTTATGGAAATTGGTATTGAGGGACATCTGTTAATATCCTATCCTTTCACAATAAATAAAAAATATCCTTTCACAGAATAAAAAACATATGCTGAAAAAGCCAGTCTTTTTCCATCCATATGTCTCACTCAGAAATCCATTCCTGCTGCCTGACATTTTCAGAGAAGGCTGATTCCCACTCCTGATCCTGAAGGTTGGCCTAATGGGGGCATCCCTCGGCTTCTTGGTAACTCCACTGAGGTTCTGCAAGTGTGGAGGGGGCGTTTATTTACACCTCTTCATGGGCTGAGGCTTAAGTCCATATTTAGACAGCATAATCTGTAATTCTTAATAGCTTTCGCTACTCATTTAGACTTCTCAATATAGCTGATGAGTGTCAGTTTTAGATTCTCCTAACCGAAAGGTTTGACAAAAATCTTTGAAATAACATGGAGATTTTCTCCTCTCTCGTACTAACTGCAACCATGGGAATTGTTGTTGATGGCACTGAACGGCCCTTGCCACATGTACAGAGCAGTTAGCCTCTTCTTTCCACAGTTTCATGGACCTGAAAAAAAGATTGGTTTGATTTGAGAAGTCTTGCCTCATGCTGGAGTCTGTATTGCAGTGATGCAAGCACAGCCTTCACATACAGTGATAGCACTGAGCTTTAGGATAAGCACTCCAGGGGCAGCTTGTGTTCTGCCTTGGATCAGGAATCACCGCTGAAGCAAATCTCCTGATCACCCCCACATACACATGTGGGATGGCCGGTACTTCACAGAGCTCCAAGCACACAAGGTGGACTTCTTTCAGAGGAAAACGTGTTTGGGAAGCACACCTAGTGTGCCTGAGCACTAACAGGCAGTCCCTCCCTGCAACCAGGGTAGAATAAAACCCCAGAAACACTGAATGTGTGGAAGTGGGCTCCTCAGAACCAGCTGGTTCATTCTATGGATCCACCTGCTCAAGTCAATGTAGCCCTAGTTGTCTGTAACACAATTATTGAATCATTTAAGATCAAGTCCAGCTGTTAACCCAGCACTGCCAAGTCCATTACAAAACCATGTCCCTTAAGTGCCACATCTACAAATAACCTGCAATAGCTTGGTTTACTTAACAGGTAAGGTTTACTTAACAGTAGCTTAACAGGTTTACTTAGACTCTTAAATATAGCTGGTGAGCCTTAGCTGTTCTTGTGGTTGAACAGCTCAACCACATCACTGTTGGGTCCGGCTTCTGGATACTTGGCCCACGTGCTCTGCTCACTGCAACCCATGCATTAGGAAAGGCTCTTGAGAAGCTGCCACAGCAAAAAAAAAAGCCAGCAGAGCATTATCTTCTGTGAGCAGTGGTATTTTAACTCCTTTGATGGCTGTTAAGAGAGTGCTTCTTCAAGATCCTGGCCCACAGAGATACAACAGCTTTCATCACGTATCTGCTTTTATTTTATGTGTACCAGAAAAACCAGTACTCTTCAAAACACAGCCTGCCTTTTAGGAAAAAACACCAGCTTCAGCAATTGCAAACTGGCACTGTTTGTTGAGGTGGCTGTGTGGCACTGCTGGTAATCAACACAAGGACTTGAAGATGTTTTAAATGTGCCCTTCCCATATGTCTCTCTGCAGCCTGGCTAAAATGATGACATTCCTGGCTTGTATTGCAAGTTATTCCTCCTATTTACCCTGTCAGTGCCATGCTCATGACAAACAGAAGCTCTCCCACTGTGTGCTTACCAAATGCCTGATGTTTTTATGCAGAACAGTTGTTATCCAAGGCTAATTCCAGGCAAAGTTTTATATAGTAGAGGTCAAGTAACTAGAATAGAGGCTGAACCAGCTAGCTGTTAATGGGTTTAGTTTTGGTATTAATCATCTCTTCATCATTGGAAGCTCTGAACAGATGCCAGACTTGCTGAGACCAGAGGATTGAACGAAGCCAAATGCCAAAACTCTCCATACAATTTTTATCTGTTCTTACCTCTTGCAGCTGTAGTACACGGACAACATGTACTTCTGTCTAATCTCATTTCTTCAAGGTTTTCAAATACCTAGTCAAATACTCTTCAGCCATCAGTGCCTTCCTATAAAATAGATCTTGACAAAACTTGTAACAGGTGGACTCGGGTCATGTACTACTTAGCAGGGTTTATCTGACACTTAATTCATCTGACTTTCACATGAAATTAGGTAAGCCAGGGTAGAATTTCTATCATCTGATGGGATTTAAGTACAAAAAAATCCATGTAATGCAGAACAGCAAAGCTGATGTGGATCTAAGCTCCACCAAAGTCATGGGCTGCTTTGCTTTATGGTTTCTAGTTCAGGTCCACTCTCAATTAAATACTGGAAGAACTCTCTGCACAGCAAAATGACAAAAATTTGTCGCAACCTGCCTGGTGACATGGTCTGTGAGTTTCACTAGCATTTCTTTGCCCCTTTCTTGTTGGCAATGGGACACATTCAGGGTAGGAGAAGGGTGGGCTTGATAATGTCTTTGAGATAGATTGTGAAAACACAGAAATTAAGACAAGGAGGTGTTTATTAGTTAATTTACATGCCCCAAGTTTATGGATGTGACATTAATGACAAAAGGTACTCTGAAGCACACGCTGGGACACTTTTATTCATCTTCCTCCAGAGACTGGGGAGGAAAAAGAGATGGGCATCCTAGTTTAGAGTCATACAGGGAAATCCATCTGATCTACAAGTCAGAGGTTCAAGACCAAGCTAGTCACAAGGCTCTCCTTATACACGCTGTCTTTGATACCTATTTTAGCATATGGTGACTACTGCGCCAGAGATGTCCTTTTCTCCCCATTGACCAAAAGCTGTGAGCTTAGACCTCTAACTAAAATGCAGATCACCTGTTACTAGACATGCAAAGTTTGGGTGAGGATTCCCCCATGCAGTCAAAGACAGGGGACTGGGGCACAGTGGGCAGCCCTGTCTTTCTGCAGCCACACGTAACTTTAGGACCAACTCTCAGTAAACAAACCTGCATGTGAATGTGCCATTTCTGAAGGATCTCCTGGCCTTGCATAGCACTGCTGTCTGTTCAGATACCACCTGCATTCACAATGAACTTCTCTTGGAAATGTAGTCCAAGGATGGACTACCATGCCCTGAATAAGGGTGATCTATGTGTGATGTCTCTACCCTTTATTCCCCGATCAGCCAGGTGTTTCTATGTGCTTCCTAACTTCTTTTACTGTTTCTGGATTCAGTTCAACATCATTGTAACTGCCTCCTCTCCTGTGCCTAGTTCAACACTTAGCTCCCTTTATTTTATAGGCTTTCTATCCTGTACACATTTCAGCCTAGTTCCCCAGCTGTATTTATAATAGATACTGGCCTCTTTCAAATATAACCAAGTGAGGGTTGACCATTTCTCTTATTTTTGATATTTCCAGATCAAGTCCAGGGTAAAATCCTATATTTTAGGCCTCAAGAAACGTCCATGGACAATATATGGAATATGCATGAGTGGCGTCCTTTCCACCATTTCTGTTACAATGGTGATCTCCACCATCATGTACTGGAAAAGTGTGAAAAGATCCAAGCTCCACCCGCAGGGCAAAATCCGCAAAATTATACGGGGACCTCCAAGACGCACAGTGTGCTAAGCTGGAAAGTGAACTGGCCATTCATTTGTCCTTAATATGCCATATGTAGCTTATGTCACTGCTGATTTCTTTTCTTTCTACAAACAAAGCTCTTTAGCTCCACTTATCTCCCCTACCTCAAAGAGTTTTGTTATGTCTGTAAAAGAGTACTTGAAAACAGAATGCAGCACATATCTGCTAACTACTCATTTGTACACTGACATTTTATAATCAGAAGTTTTCTCTTAATCCTTTTCAATGCCATGCTCAGTAATTGAGCCAATTATTTTCTTGCTCCATTCTTGCAAGTTAAACACTACTGTGACATGCAGGAAGCTGTCCTAATTTGGTGGCAATACTTGTGTAAGCTTTTGTGTTCAAGTTATCTACCTCACAGCACTATAATATTTGCCCAGTCTCCAGCCCCATCTAAATTCTCCACCCCTGGATTGGCTCTGTGACTCTCATATTTTTTTTTAGAGACAAATTCCATCCATCAGTTCTGCTTGTAACATATTTTGGACAAATGAAATTTCTGGGTCACTGTCTGTCCCTTAGAGTAAGTCATGTGTTTTCTTTGTACTCCTTTACAGACTCTTCACAAAGGGCCTATGGCCGCCTTTTTGATGCAAACTAAAGATAACCCCATGAAAGCCTTAGGAGTGCTAGCTGGTGTCATGGGCATAATGGTGCTGATAACTATCACGATTTCTACTGCCATGTTCTGGCGCAACAAGCGGTCCAACAAAGTCATGCCGGTGAGAAGGATCATAAAAAAGAGACAGATGCCACCATCCCGGACAATCAGGATGGAGTGGCTGAAGTTCAAGAGGCCCAGCAACGCTGCAGAGAAGTTTGTTGTTGAGGAGGAGGTCAAGAGCCTACACAATGAGAACAGCAACAACAACATCCAGGTTGTCCCCATGCCACCGGCATCCCCCCTGCCCCCACCACCTCCTGCCCTGGCTCCCAGGAGCGATGCCCCAGGGTGGCGGGTGCCAACCGTGTCCGGCTCCCTCACTCCCAAGCATGTAATCAAGCCACCGAAGAAGAAAGGTCACAGCAGCACCCACAACGCCCTTGTGTCAGAGCTCAAAATGAAGTTTGAGAAGAGGAATGCGGCTTTCGAGGAGCCCCACATCTAGGTGCTCTCAGCAGCCCCCAGAGACTGCAGACTGTGGCTGGGCATGGATGTTTTTACATGCTGTCTCTTCCTCATGTCAGTCAGCACCCTGTGAACCAGAGCAGCTTCTCGCTGTGATAACCACCCCTCACCTTCTGCAAGTACCACGTGCTACAGAGTCACCCCACCCGCAGAAGCGCTGCAGTCCGTGCCCAGTCACAACTGCGGTTCCTTCCGCCGTGTCCCGTGGGCCCTCCCTGCAGCTGTGTCTGACCACGGTGCTGAGTGCGCCGGCCACAGTCTCCCCAAGTGAACAGAGATTCAGGCTGACCCTGGTTTGGAGGTCTCTACACAGAGCTCGGGTTTTCAAACAAGATGCTCTACAGCCAAGACCCTGGAGGATGCTTCTTCTGACCTGGTCTGGCAGGTGGGTTTGAGGTGCCCAAAAATCCATCACTTCAAATCCCAGACCCACTTTTGAAGATGTTGGCCTGGCTGTAGCAGCAGCACTGAGTCAAGGTGCAGGTCTCCTACAGCAGTGACACTCCCCTGTCCCCAGAGCACAATGTGCTTTGCAACAGCTGGCGGAGCGATGTGCTCGTGGCCCAAGTACCTTCATTCCCAAAAGGTAAGCGGGCAGGCTTGGAGAAGTTCTTCATTTTCCTGCACCTTATGCTGGGTTTTGCCAGAGCACATTGACATGATGCTGCGCTTTCCTTCTGCCCTGGACTTGCCTGCTGAGGAGGATGGGAGGGGCAACTCAGCCTTCCCTGGACCAGTGGGAGCAAGATTTGAGCACAGAAGTTCAATAGCAGTGCTCACTCAGCACTGCCTCCTTCTGTCACTGCACCCCAAAAGAGCAGGAGCCCAGCAGGACAAGGACATGAATGAAAACACAGGGAAGACAAGGTAAAACTGAGAGGCAAAAGATAAGTGGGAAATAGAGAGTGGGAAAAGTGCTGGAAAGTTGCATATGTTGGTCAGAGAAGTGTCTGGAAAGATCATATGGTGTTGTACCCTGCTAGCAGAAAGTGTCAAGGAATATATTTCATCACCTCTCCTGGCTTGTTTCAGGGACTGGTGACTGCAAAAGGAGGTTTCCATAAAATATTCTGGTTTTTCTTATCAGTATTTTTGAGTGAGTTAAGCAACAGTTAATTGGGAGGGCAGCTGACAGGTTTTTTTCCTGTTACATGACAGGAAAAAGGCACCAAGAGCAGAGCACTTTTTTCACTGGATCTACCCCATGGATTCCCCCTCATGTTTGTTTCTGAGGAGTTGTTTTTCAGCTGGGCCTGGCTGTTTGCCATCCCCTGGGGAGAAGGCAGCACCGACCGAGCTGGCTGGGTAGCAGCACCCTCTCTCTGAGCCCCAGCCCTGCAGAGAAGCTGTGCTGTCCTGGTACCAGGAACATTCAGATGAGGAGCAAACCTGACAGGACACACCGTGTTAATTCAAGGGGTTCATGAGACTTCTCCAGCTGTCCTTTCAGTTGAACCAGCAGGCCTGGCCCTCAGGACCTCCTCTCACTCCAGTAGCTGAAATAATTCCCTTTTTTGCACCAGGACTTCATCAGTTTAGGGGATAGCTGATTGAATAAGAAATTACCCACTTACAAGGAAAATCTTGTATTTTTTAACCTCAGTTCAATCTGCCTAGAAGCCAGAGGGCTCATGGCTCATGTCACCCATGAGCTGAGCCAGCAGCTGTAGCCAAGAGGTCCAGCAGAGTCCCAGCTGTGGGCCATGGCAGGAGCGCTGTTCCCAGAGCCTCTCCTGTCACATCTCTCCTTTTCTCCACTGTTTTCTTGCTTATCCCTCCTCCTGGGGCACTGTGGCGTGAGGCCCAGGTTCTCACCTGTGCAATCACCACGTCCTTGTCCCCTGGCCATAAGCTGGCAGGAGGGAGGGGATGTGCAGCCACTGACCCCACTCCTGCTGCCCTGTGCAAGCACCTGCCTTCTGCTGGCTGAGTGTCCGCAGCTTCTGCAATGTTCCCCAAAATTTGTGATTTATTCCCCATACCACTGTCTTCCCAGTGTTGTGTTACTGCCAGTATTCAGTGTTCATTCTCTAATGAGGAAAGCCTATAAAGACCATTCAATTAAGTGAGATTTAACAGGAATTACAGGCTTATAGTCTTAGAGATTATATTTAAGAGGCAATAAAGATGTTTTATTACTATGTTGTGAGACTCTTTCCCAGTTACTCTGTATTTCGACTTCAAGGAGTTTTTTTAATAAATAAATAAATAAATAAATATGAAAAGGTGCTTCTGTGCATGGTGTGCTTCTCCTGGCAACGATGCCTTGTCATTGCCTGTTATGTGACCAGACAGACACACAGGCAGCCAGGCGGCTTTTTAGGATGACCAAATGGACCCTTCTGCGGGCTGCAAGTCAGGAGAGGGGCTGTGTGGTTTTTGGACACCACCAGGCTGGAAGGAGAGGCAGTGAGAAGCAGGATGCCACTGGCACAGGCCATGGGCGGCGTCACAGAGAGCCCCTGGCCAAGCTCCCATTGTGCTGCCCACTGCAGCACGGCCCCGGGGACAGGAAGGAGCAGGTTCAGTCTGATGCCAGCGTCCAGGGTCTTGAGATTTGTTATGAATTTCCTCCACATGGTCAGGGGATGTTTTATGTTTCCCTGGCTGTTTCCTCACGGTGATTCAGCAGCTCTCTCCAGTCTCTACAGTGTGCTGTTGTCCCTCCCTGTTGACTAGGATGGAAGAAGGCCGTCATTACTGATGACATTTCACACCCCCTCACCCACAGCCCCACACTGGTCTTCAAGCAGCATCAGCTCATGCTTCACTCTGTATTAACTGTGTCTGTGGGCGGCTTTCCCAGGACAAGGTTTTCCTGCTTGGCCATCTGCTTCTGCCCCTTCCTCACCACTCCAGATCCCCGTGACCTGTGTTGCAGCTGCCCGGCCTCCTCCATCCCTGCAGCCAAACCCCGGAGCTCCTTGGAATCCAGGTTTCTTTGCCATTTGTAACTGTAAAAGGCCAGAGATGAAGCAGAGGACCTCTGTGTATGCTGAAAATCTGTCGTGTTTATTGCTTTGACACTAAAAGACTGACAAGACTAGGAAGTCCTGTGAAGTATTAACAGCAAGAGTCAGCAGTGACAGAACACAGCTCTGTTCAAAAGCTGGACAGTATGGTACAGCAGGAGGAGGTGCTGAGGGAAGAATCATAAGACCTGAGGGGAGGCAGCGTGGAAAACACACACCAAAACCCAAAATACAATTAGAAAGCCAAGCTACCACAGCATGAAGCTCACAACAGGCCCTATCTCTGCTTACAGCTGGGTTGCCTACTCTACATTTTCCTATTTGAGACTATCTAAAACACATATAACAAGGGCTGTGGGTCTACGGGCCACATGCTTTGGTTGTGCTGGAAAGCATGAGGTCAGAAAAAGAAAAAAAATAAGTCACATGTCCTCAGACCCCTGAGAATCACAGCACTGAGCTGCTCCACAAGCAGGAGGCAGTCACTTTTACATGTGTCTTTGGGCTTTTTTGCCTCTAGCAAAGAGGTGAGCTTTGGTTTCGAAGAAGCAGGATGGGCAGACACCTGTCTGCATTTAGGGCATGTGCCTGGCTTGCATCTTCAGCTCCCAACCCCCTGCTCCACTATGTTCTCTGCCTCTGTCCACTTGTCCCAGCAGCCTGCTTCAAGCCCTTGCACTTTTCCTGTTTGTGGTACAACCAGAGCTGTGAATCTCTTAGGGCTTCGTAAACCTTAAGGAGGAGTAAGAAAAAAAAAAGTAAAACAAACAAAAAACTCCACCCCCAAAACCAACATCTCTGCTCAAAATAATTTTTTCTGCAAGTAAAATAAAATCTCTCCATCATGTTGACCCAGTCCTCCCCACAACTTGTTGTTGCTGGGCAGTGACCACAGCCGTGCCCAGCTTCCCTGTCCATTCCCTGGAGCTGGCACACGGGAGAAGCTGGCACCTGGCACTGGGCAGAGCTGCGGACACACATAAATAAAGTCACACCTGTGTGGGTGAGTGAGGGGATGCCTCTGGCCTTTGGCCACAAGCATTAGTATTGGTTCGGGGGTTGTTTTTCTGTCAGTGCTGGTTTTCTTGGTGTGTCAGTGTGCGTTGCTCCATGACAGTGCTGCGCAGGCAGCCCGGGGCTACGGAGGCGCAGCTCCACACCTGTGGCGGGACAGCCCAGGCACCTCCATTCCCAGGGCTCCCCACACCTGCCGCCAACGCCGGCGGTGCACCCGCCGTGCCCTGAGTCCTGGCAGCACACAGCCGCCCT